>JAFBJZ010000883.1:307500-342500 GCA_016785225.1 Psettodes erumei
GGGAGCTCAGTCCTGACGTCCGCTGGGTCTGACTTCCACGTTTTGCAGTTTCTTGGGGTTTTTTTTCAGGCGACCGAAGGCCGGTTCCTCACACGTGAAACCCACTTGGCAAAAACCTGATTCTGATTCTGTTGCTCTGCTGCCCCCCCTGCAGGATACAGTTGCTCGGCAACAGAGGAGTTTGGTGATGCCAGGATGGCGCCTCTGCTGCCCCCTGTTGGTTCAGAGATCTTCAGACACTTCACGCCGGCCTCTCTGGAGGAAATCCAGCGACGACATGAAGCTGAAGAAAAGGAGCAGCAGAAGAGGAAGGAGAAGAACATTGAGGTTATAAACCTATTAATCAGCTGTAAGCAATCAATCAGCACAGTGATAAGTAATCAACACACTGAACCAGTGATCAATGCACTCAGCAGAATGTACCAATTATTGATAAGATATCCTTAAAACCAGGATATTGAGGCGGTTTGTGATTGCTCATCTCTGATTGGTTGTCCCTGATTGGTTGTCCCTGATCTGTTGTCTCTGATTGTCTCTGACCAACAGATAGCGGAGGAAGACCTTCCTAAACCAGCCAGTGACCTGGAGGCTGGCAAGCCCCTCCCATTCATCTATGGAAACCCGCCCCCTGATCTTCTCAACACCCCATTGGAGGAGCTGGATCCCTTCTACCAATCACAGAAGGTTTCTTTATCGCTTTAAAAGTTACCAGTTACACATTAGAAACTAAACTTGTGTTCAGTTGCTTTAGTGAAAGTTTGAACATCACGATAACTTTAATGAGTTATATTAATTATATATATCATATAAAATATTATTACTCTAATTAATTAATATTATACCCCCCACCTGTCTGCAGACATTCATCGTGATCAGTAAAGGTAACATCATCTACAGGTTTAATGCGGAGCCAGCCTGTTACCTGCTGACTCCATTCAATCACCTGAGGACGGTCTCCATCAGGATCCTGATCCATTCATATCCTTTATGATATCACCTCCGTGGTCAATGGTTGTGATTAATGATCAGCTGCTGATGTTTTTTGTTCCTTAAAGACAAAACTTTATTCAGTTTGTTCATCATGGTGACGATCCTGACGAACTGTGTGTTCATGACGATGAGTGATCCTCCAGCATGGAGCAAGACTGTGGAGTGAGTCCACAAACACACTGATGGAGGAGGAGGAGGAGATATTTTCTGAAAAAACAAATGATGAGTCAGAGCACAAATCCAGATTTTAAAGTTATGGACTGAGACAAAGATCTGTCTTCTGTTGTAAGAAGACAGACAATGGTTCTTCTGGACATTGGGATGTCAAACAGGTTGAACTTTGACCTCGTATTTGAGTTCAGCAGTAAATAAATAAAAAGTACTTCGATCGGTTCAGTTCTTTCAGACCAAGACTTGGTCCGGTTCAAAGTGAACTCTGTTGGTCTGTGTGGACCTGTACTCGTGTGTTCAGGCTCACAGTCTCCTGACTGATGTGTTTTCATGTCATTCATCAGATACGTCTTTACAGCCATCTACACGTTTGAAGCAACCGTCAAAGTTCTTTCCCGAGGGTTCTGCGTCGGGGATTTCACGTTCCTCAGAGACCCCTGGAACTGGTTGGACTTCATGGTCATCAGCATGGCGTAAGAATCAGTAACACACCTGAGATACTCTTCATCCTTAACCCCAAAAGATGGTGATGATGGTGATGATGGTGATAGTGGTGATGATGGTGATGATGGTGGTGATGGTGGTGATGATGATGGTGATGGTGGTGATGATGATGGTGATGTTGCTGATGGTGATGATGGAGATGGTGATGATGGAGATGGTGATGATGGCGATGATGGTGATGATGATGATGGTGATGATGATGATGGTGATGATGATGGTGGTGATGATGGTGATCGTGTCCCCCCCACCCCCAGGTATCTGACAGAGTTTGTAGATTTGGGAAATGTTTCTGCATTGAGAACCTTCAGAGTTCTTCGTGCCCTGAAGACGATCACAGTGATCCCCGGTCAGTGAATGTGATGTCGATGAGTTGATGATGTTTATGCTTCTGATTGGTCGGTAAGTTTTTAACATGCCGCCTCTCCCCCAGGTTTAAAGACGATTGTCGGAGCACTCATCCAGTCCGTGAAGAAGCTGGCTGATGTCATGATACTGACGGTGTTCTGCCTCAGCGTCTTTGCTCTGATTGGTCTACAGCTCTTCATGGGAAACCTGCGGCAGAAGTGCGTCCTGTTGTCACCGCTGCTGAGTAATTACACGTCTGGTCTCAACACCAGTTACTATGGCAACGGGACCCACAGCAATGACACAGGAAGCATTAGCTTTGATGAGTACATCAACAACCCAGGTACGAACATATAGTGATGTAATGAAATATATTAATTGACATTTTAGATTGATCGATTAATATCTCCTCTGACAGAGAACTATTACTACCTGCCGGGACAGCGTGACGCTCTGCTGTGTGGAAACAGCTCTGATGCTGGGTACGTTTACATGAAGTCTAATTAACCTTTGACCTCGATGAGGATGGTGATGGTGGTGATGATGATGATGATGGTGATGTGATCAGGGTCTGTCCGGAGGGTTACATCTGTCTGAAGGCAGGTAGAAACCCAAACTACGGCTACACCAGCTATGACTCTTTTGCTTGGGCATTCCTGGCTCTGTTCAGACTGATGACTCAGGACTTCTGGGAAAACCTCTTCCAGCTGGTGAGTAAACTGTTTCTTCTGTGCTAGAAGGTAGTCAAACTTCTGGCGTTTCTCAAAGACATAAAGGCTCGAGGACATTTTATTTCTTACTATGTGATCATATATCAGCTTCAAATAAACCTGGAATCATCACTTCGTTGTGCTGCTATTGGCCTGGACTCCTAGGGAACCTCCCTAAAGACATAGTATTATGAGTAATAATAGTATTAGTATTACTAGTATTAATGGTCTCTGGTCTCTGTCAAATGATGAACCCTAACCCCTCACCTGCTGCAGACGTTGAGAGCGGCAGGTAAAACCTACATGATCTTCTTCGTGGTGGTCATCTTCCTGGGCTCGTTCTACCTCATTAACCTCATCCTGGCTGTGGTCGCCATGGCGTACGCCGAGCAGAATGAGGCCACTGTTGCCGAGGCCAAACAGAAGGAGGAGGAGTATGCAGAGATCCTGGAGGCACTGAAGAGGAGAGACGAGGAGGTACGAGCCGACAAACGCACTTTAATGAAGCCCGACGCACAAACAGCTGAAGCTTCACTGTCGCTGTTGTTCCAGCAGGCGGCCTGCAGGGCGGCGCTCTCCAACAAACCAGACTCAACGCACACACCTGGACACGTGCAGGAACACACTGCCATGGAAGGTACACATTCACACAAACACACACCGACACGGTCTGCAGCTCAGGCACACTAATACACTAATACACTAACACGCACACACACACACACACACACAAGCACTCTTCAAAACACAACCGCACTAATACACCAACACACACAAACACAAAATACAACCACATTAATACACTAACAGGCCAAGCAGCACGAAAGGTAGAAAGGTAGAATACATGTGGATCTCAGGAGATTATCAGTGATTTATAATCAATTTATAATTCATAACTGATTTATAATCAACAGGTGCATTTTTTTTTAAATGTTTTTATTACATAAGGTCAAATCACATAAAGAAACACAATAAACATACAACGCATTGCAAGAGAAAAAGTGAAAATATTACTGAATTACTGAATTGAACTAAATTTGCAGATTTTATCTTCTGCAGCAGGTAGAGATGATCAGTAACCCCCCAGGACCAGAAGAGTCTGGAGGTCACAGTGTCTCCCGACGACAGTGTGTCAGACTTTAATGACTATAATGTCCAGCTCATGAAAAACATGTGTGTGTTCAGACTTTGAGGAGGACCAGAGACCGTGTCCTCCATGCTGGTACTCCTTCGCTGACATCTTCCTGAAGTGGGACTGTTGTGGCTACTGGCGGTGGCTCAAACAGTGGCTCTACACTATCGTCATGGACCCGTTTGTCGACCTCAGCATTACCATCTGCATCGTCCTCAACACCGTCTTCATGGCCATGGAGCATTATCCCATGACTGCGGAGTTCGAGGAGCTTCTGAGTGTCGGGAATCTGGTGAGTGCTGGAGAGGTTTGTGTTTCACAGGTGTCAACCTCATCCAAACCCTGTTGGCTGGGTTCAAACCATCACTGGTTCATATCGGGCTTGAGTTCTGAGTTTACCTTTCCTATCATGTATGATGATCACACCTGTGTTTGTTCTGATCCTGACACACTCTGCTGTGGGCTGCACATCACACAAACCTCTATTACCACAGTGAAACCAGTGGACTGCCACCTGGTGGTGAGAGCCTGGAACCGCTGAGATGTGAACCAATGAGAACTGACCTTTCTGCTCTGACCTCTGACCCCCTCTGCAGGTCTTCACAGGGATCTTCACAGCTGAGATGGTCCTCAAACTTCTGGCCATGGATCCATATTACTATTTCCAGGTCGGATGTCCTGTTTGTTTACAGCTCAGCAACGGTGACTGACAGCGGTTCCCATGGTGACATGTTTTGTTGCCGTGGTTACAGGTGGGCTGGAACATCTTTGACAGCATCATCGTCACCATGAGTCTTGTGGAGCTGGGACTGGCTAATGTTCAGGGCCTGTCTGTGCTGCGTTCATTCCGATTGGTCAGTGAGATTTAATCATTACCTGTCTCCTCACCTGTGCACTTTCCTCCTCACCTGAATCTGCCTGTCTGTCTGTATTCTGTCCAGATGCGAGTCTTTAAACTGGCAAAGTCATGGCCAACCCTCAACATGCTGATTAAGATTATTGGTAATTCAGTGGGAGCCTTGGGGAACCTGACTCTGGTCCTGGCCATCATAGTCTTCATCTTTGCCGTCGTCGGCATGCAGCTGTTTGGGAAGAACTACAAAGACTGCGTCTGTCGCATCGCAGAGGACTGCGAGCTTCCTCGCTGGCATATGAACGACTTCTTCCATGCCTTCCTCATCATCTTCAGGGTCCTTTGTGGAGAGTGGATTGAGACTATGTGGGACTGCATGGAGGTCTCGGGTCAGGCCCTGTGTCTGATTGTCTTCATGATGGTCCTCGTCATTGGGAACCTGGTGGTGAGTCTGAATTCCTTACCTGGTCTTTTTCCAGGTGCTGAATCTGGTCATGGTCTCGTGTCAGGTCCTGAATCTGACCTGTTTTATGGCCTGAATCTGTTTCTGGTCTTGTTTCAGGTCCTCAATCTGTTCCTGGCCTTACTGCTAAGTTCGTTCAGTGGCGATAATCTGGCAGCTCCAGAAGATGAATGTGAAAATAACTTACAGATCGCCATGAATCGGATAAGCAGGGCCGTGGCCTGGACCAGGTCATGGATACTTGAGCATATCTGGACTGTACTGAGAAAGAAGAACCACGTCAACCCTGGCACCATTGGTATAACTAGACCTGGAACCACAGCAGACACTTTATTCAGTTATATACTGATTTGCTTTTGGAACCATTCTGATGTTTGTCTGTTTTCATTTTCTAATGACTAACAGTTGTTGACAGTGACGAAGATGACAAGATGACAAAAGAGGTTTTGGCTTTGACCTTTGTGACCTCAGACCAGCCGGAGTCAGAGGTCAATACCCTCAGCTGTAGCCATGGCAACCTAACAAGCAACTACCACAACATCACCTTCCTGAGGGTTCCCATTGCCAAGGCCGAGTCAGAGTCTGAATTCGAGATGCATGAAAATGAAGATGATGAAGATGATGAAGAGGATGAAGAGGAAGAGGAGGAAGAGGAAGAAGAAAAGCACGATCAAGTAAGTCCTTTTTACGTTGCTCTCCTCAGTGTCTAAAGGTGAACACATCCCCTGAGCTGTCAGTCAAATCTGAATAGGTATTGATTGTAATATCAATAATTGATTATTGACTTCAGTGTAAAATGTGTTTGATATGTTTGCTCAGTGTGATGACTCATCAATGTGCAGCACTGTACAGAAACTTCCTGAGGTCCAGGAAGAAGAAGATGATGATGACACAAACACACCTGAAGACTGTTGCACCGACAGTATGAACAGACACACACACACACACACACACACACACACACACACACACACACACACACAGGTGGGTCCTTCTTACCCTAACATTTCTTTGTTTGTTTACATTTCAGAGTGTTATCGCCGCTGTCCACTCCTGAATATAGACACATCTCAGGGCAGGGGGAAGGTCTGGTCTAACCTCAGGAGAACCTGTTTCTCCATTGTAGAACACAACTACTTTGAGACCTTCATTATCTTCATGATCCTGCTGAGCAGTGGAGCTCTGGTGACTATTATTATGCAATATCATAGGGCGTTGATCAAACATGATTGTTTTTTTACCTCAGTGTGGCTCTGTTTTGTCTTCAGCATCTTTTATTTGCTTTATTTTATTTACTACTCGGAAGCAATATTGAAGTAATATTTTGTTTTTGTAAATACTGTAAATCTGACTGAGGCTCAGTTCTCCTGAGGGGCCGGTTGGTCTGTTTGATCTGGTCATGTGACCAATCAGGTCAGGACTGTGTGTGGTTTGAGTACTAACCTGTGGAGACAACATGGCTGGTGTGGTTAACGCTGGACTACAAACATGGCTGACATTCTGACTACTAACATGGCTGCCACAGGTTACCAAGGTGAGATGATCTTTAACCTGCATGTTTTCAACACTGACAGAACATGTAAGAAGTGAATCAACATCATGATGAATGATGAATAACTCAGAGCGACATAACAAACACAACATAAAACACAAAAGTAACATAGGTAACAAAACATCAATAACACAATATAATGAAAACCAGCTTCAGATTCAGGCTGACCCTGCTCAGAAGTGAATGAGTGCATACCCCTGAACACCTGGGGCTGAACCTCTGCAGGTGCTCACATCGGGCTGTTTATGAACAGGCATTTGAGGACATCTACCTGGAACAGCGTCGGGTCATAAAGACAGTTCTAGAGTATGCAGACCAGGTGTTCACCTATGTGTTTGTGGTGGAGATGATTCTGAAGTGGATCGCCTATGGATTCAAGACCTACTTCACTAACGCCTGGTGCTGGCTAGACTTCTTGATCGTAGATGTAAGAACACGATCAATAACACTGATTACTGCAACATGCTGATACTTGATGCTCTCTCAATATTAATATTAACACTCAGGATCACACGTGGTATGATGTCAACAGGTGTGTTGTGTGTTACAGGTGTCTCTGGTGTCTCTAACAGCAAACATCTTGGGATACTCTGAACTGGGAGCAATCAAGTCCCTGCGGACTCTGAGAGCCCTGAGGCCCCTGAGGGCCCTGTCCCGCTTTGAAGGCATGAGGGTGAGACAGGCACTGATATAAAGACACACAGGTGCCACAGAAGGTTACCTGTCTGTGTCGCCCATATGTCTATGACTGTATCTGTCCTAACCCAACCAAACCTGATCCAGGTTCATGACCCTGGACCCCTTTGCGCTGGTGTTCTGTATGTTTTGGAATAGGCCACTTGTAAGGCATGGATGGAGTTGTCCTCCATCCATGTCTCTGTGTACCACTTTATAACTTTCTTTTTTGAATGTAAATGAAGTTGTTATTATGTCCAGGTAGTAGTTTTAGTGTGTTTACCTGTCCACCTGTCTGGCTGCAGGTGGTGGTGAATGCTTTGATTGGGGCAATCCCATCTATCTTCAATGTGTTGCTGGTCTGCCTGATCTTCTGGCTGATCTTCAGCATCATGGGAGTGAATCTGTTTGCTGGAAAGTTTTACTACTGTTTTAATGAGACGTCAGGAGAGACGTTTGACTCCGACGTGGTCAACAACAAAACTGAGTGCTTTGCTCTCATCAATAAAAACCTCTCTGAGGTACGCTGGAAGAACCTGAAAGTCACCTACGACAACGTGGGAATGGGCTACCTGTCTCTGCTACAAGTGGTAAATCAACACGTGACTCCACAGAGATACAATGAGATAGTCAGTTATCAAAAATATTAAGACATCAGACAGCATCTTTTACACCAGAAAGCATTATTACCACTTAATGATGACCCACTTGTGTATCAAACAACTGTATCCAGCTATATTGGACCTGCTGAGTGACAGTGTTTGCAGACAACTGCGATCTGTATATTAGAACTAACTTAACGTAAACAGAGTTTCTCTCGCTTTCAGGCCACATTCAAAGGCTGGATGGAAATTATGTATGCAGCGGTGGATTCCAGAGAGGTAAATACTGCTACTGTGTTGGGTTATGGTCAGGGTGAGGGTCACGTCCTAAGTCATGATACTGACACTGGTATATATATATTGTTTCTGTCATAACAAATCAGGTTTTCACCTTGAAACTGACTTGTCTCTGGTTACCGTGGTTACGTACTGTATAGGTGGATTCCCAGCCAGTGTACGAGGATAATCTGTACATGTACCTGTACTTTGTCTGTTTCGTCATCTTTGGCTCCTTCTTCACCCTCAACCTCTTCATCGGAGTCATCATCGACAACTTCAACCAGCAAAAAGCCAAGATAAGTTTCTACTCACCGCTTGACTGATCGATTAGATCGATCAGATCGATCATCCCCGTTCAGTTTGCAGCAGTTTACACCGAAAGGTCCTTTTCCCATGATCGATATTTTCGTGCTCTCTGTCAGTTAACTGGATTTTTATTTGTCTCTACATGGGAGGAACAGACATTTTCATGACAGAGGAGCAGAAGAAATATTATAATGCCATGAAGAAACTCGGCTCAAAGAAACCTCAGAAGCCGGTTCCACGACCTGAGGTCAGTTTGTTTACTTCCTGTCTGACTGTCGATGCGGGGCTGAAAGGGCCGTGAAACGTGGCTCATTTGTTTCTTGTCTTTTTGTCTCTTCAGAACAAATTCCAGGGTCTGGTCTTCGACCTGGTGACCAAACAGTTTTTTGACATCTTTATTATGGTGCTGATCTGTCTCAACATGGTGACCATGATGGTGGAGACGGACGAGCAGAGCCAGGAGAAAGAAAACATACTGTACTGGGTCAACCTCGTCTTCATTATCTTCTTCACAACAGAGTGCTCCCTTAAGATCATCGCGCTCAGGCAACATTACTTTGCTGTTGGCTGGAACATCTTCGATTTTGTGGTCGTCATCCTGTCCATCGTAGGTGAGTGAGCCGGTCGGTATCTGCTGATGTCATCATCTCGTAGTTCATTATCTTCAAAAATGTCTATCCTTTCAATTCAAATCTGAATAAATTGAACCCTAACCCGAAAAAATCAGGAAACAGTTACTTAACCAGAGAAGCAGTTCGAGTATGAGTCCTTTTCCACATTTTGTCTAATTTACCAACAGCAACAGTCGTTATCCTTTTAGAGGAAGACAATTTGTTTGATATTCTTTCTCTCCTTCCTTCCTTCCTTCCCTCCTTCCTTCAGGCCTGCTCCTTGCTGACCTCATAGAAAAGTATTTTGTCTCACCCACACTCTTTCGTGTGATCCGACTGGCACGTATTGGTCGAATCCTTCGTCTCATTCGCGGTGCAAAGGGGATCCGAACGTTGCTGTTCGCTCTGATGATGTCACTTCCTGCCCTCTTCAACATTGGCCTCCTCCTCTTCCTCATTATGTTCATCTTCTCCATCTTTGGGATGTCAAACTTTGCCTATGTGAAGAAGGAGGCTATAATTGATGATATGTTTAACTTTGAGAACTTTGGGAACAGCATGATCTGTTTGTTTATGATCACGACGTCAGCAGGATGGGACGGTCTCCTGAATCCCATCATGAACGCAGCACCGGATTGCGACCCGGACGTGGAGAACCCCGGATCAACGGTGAGAGGGAACTGTGGCAGCCCGGCAGTGGGCATTGTCTTCTTCACCACTTACATCATCATGTCCTTCCTGGTGGTGGTCAACATGTACATCGCCATCATTCTGGAGAACTTCAATGTGGCCACAGAGGAGAGCACTGACCCGCTGTGTGAGGACGACTTTGAGATGTTTTATGAAACCTGGGAGAAGTTTGACCCCGACGCCTCACAGTTTATACAGTACAGGTGAGTCACATTAGAGAACAATTTTACAACTTTTTCTTCCTGGTTCTTAATCTGGTTCATTTAAGTAGACGCTAAAGTAAACAAAACACAACTCTACTGGTCTTTTCCCACAGTAAACTGTCAGATTTCTGCGACACCCTCCAGGATCCTCTGAGGATTCCCAAACCCAACACCATCAAACTGATCCACATGGATCTGCCTCTGGTTCCTGGAGACAAGGTCCACTGTCTGGACATCCTGCTCGCACTTACTGCACAGGTAACATATATATATATATATATAATATTATATAATATTATACTTCAATTATATTATATTATATTATATTATATTCCAGGTGTTGGGTGATTCAGGAGAGATGGATGCTCTCAAAGCCAGCATGGAGGAGAAATTCATGGCCAATAACCCATCCAAGGTTTTATTCTATACTATAATACTGTAAAGTTTTTATATGTTACCTGAAGTTGAAGTTTAACTTACTTAATATTTCTTAATGAATTTAATGTAATTGGTTCTGAGGAATTTTCTTTAGCACTCACTCTCACTATATGCAGATGACTGCACAGTATTTTTAAAATTAAAACAGAATTCTGTCAGACATTGCGTTTGAAATATCAGCAGATAAATTTAGGGGAAATGGACATGACTGCATCTGAAAAGGAGATTTTTAGTTGAGGTTGGACTTCTTTAACCTTCAGTGGTTCTCGATTATCTCATGAAGATGACAGACGATTGGTCGAAACCTGTCAATAATTTCTATTGACTTTTCTCTCACATATGAAGCTGTTCATAATAATTAATAACATTGCTAATTTTAGAATAGGCTGCACTAAAGTGACAGATTATTGATGCTACCTGCAGGTCTCGTATGAACCAATCAGCAGCACCCTACGAAGGAAACAAGAGGAGGTGGCAGCGACGGTGATCCAGCAAGCATACAGAAAACACCTTCTGCGGCGGACGGTCAAACTTGCGTCCTACAAATACCGTGAGAAGACAGAGGGACAGCGAGACACGGACCTTCCACCAGAGACAGAAGGACTTCTCTTTAAAAGGATCAGCCAGCTGTACGGAGACGACCAAGATGCACCTGGTTCAGGTATTTCAGGTGAAGATCCCCCTCCTGCCGCCCGGGTGGAGCTTCAGAGTGAGTTTCTCCTTCACACTGCTCCTCCCTACAACATCCCCAACTTCTTGTGTGATGTGAACCTGAGGGAATCTACCATATGATGATCTTTGTTTTTCTCTGCACCTTTGGGACTTACCTGTGGAGTGTTGCAGACTAACCTCTGTTGGCTTCAATGGATCACAGCAGAGATGACTCAAGTCAAAGTTCATCATGTTTATGATGAAAATCTGCTGAAGTCAATTCTGTGCTTTCTTCCTGCTTTGCTCATGATAAAGTTTTGCTCCGGCTTCTTTGTTTCCATCTGCGCTGAAGTGGCTCAGACTTTTTTACCTGACAGAGAATCAATCAAACACTTTGTTTGATATTAAACTTTACCTTCATCTCACTGCTTTTCCAGGCTATTAGTAACACTAATGTCAGTTATTATTCTGTCATCAATAATCTGTGATTGTCCCAGACCTGGCCCCTGACTGATCAGCTCATCGGTCTTCAGCACATTCAGCAGCTGTGTGGTTTTACCTTCAGAGAAGGCTTCTGGCAGACAGTGGAGACGCTCGCATGTCGTGAAAGAGACGGATCAGCACAAACAATCAATAACTTCACTTATTCAAACACAGTTTTTGTTTTTTGTTAGACAAACTTTGTTTTCCAGCAAACACACACTCAGTGGTAATGGACAAAGTCCCTACGAGCACTTAAGACCCGTACTTACTAAAGTACTGTGCCTATAACTTTTAGGTATTTGTACTTTGTTGAGCATTTCTGTTTTTGCTACTTTATACGTCTACTCCACTACATTTCAGAGGAAGCACTTGTGGCTGACCACTTCCTGTTCCAATGGAGATTCAGTCTCGTGCGATAGGTCAATGACAGTTTGGTCATCCAATCAGATCAGTCTGAGGCTCTGATGTAAGCACTGATGTAAACAGGAAATGCATTTCTACTACAAAGTCATACAAAAGTCAACTTTCAGCAAAAGGAAAGAACATTTTTATTTCAACAAAATATCTGTGGATGAAAAGTTTACTTGAAGAAAAGTGTTAAATTACTGGAAATTGATGAGTGATGATTGATTTTATCTGCCAGTCTGTTTCCCACAGAGCAGATCTTCCATTTTCTTGCTTCATCTTTTAATTCCCTTGTTCCATGTATTTTTCATATAAAGTGTTGTATATCAGTATATTATGGTATTGATCTAATCTGCTGAAACATTTTGTTAGTTTTTGTTAAGAAACCATTGCTTCTTGTGATTAGTGGAAAGGCGATCAATCGATTGATTTTGATGCTTGATGTTTGAGGATGATGAACGACAGTTGTGACCTGCAGTGAAAACAAAGTAATTAAAGCTTCAACAAATTCTCCTGAAGAAGTTTCTGTTGTTCCTCTTCAGATTCACCTGAGGCCTGGACCGCGCAGCGAGGTCCGTGGTGACCGTGGTAACTTCGGGTTTAACTCTGGGTTTTCAGGGTTATGATGGTGGTTTTACCTGAGTGAATCACCACGGTAACTGATGCTCAACACCTCACCTGTGGACCAACATCAACTTGTCCAGGATATCTGTTATCAGATCTGTCTCTCAGCGGTCACCAGACGCTGGTCATCAACTCACCAAGTCAGCGCGGCGCTGCTCGAACGCTTCACGTCAAAGGGGCGGGGCTTTGCAGCTTCTGACCAATGGAAAACAATGGAGACATGACAAGTCTCCTGTCCACAGAGCGGTATGGCTACCAAAGTAATGTAACGTAACGTAACTGTAATGTGATGCAATGTACTGCAGCCCAGTGTAACGTGATGAAGATTATATATCATAATAAATCATCTGTTTTTATTTGTTCAACTTAATCATAAACAATATGAAGGTTTCCAGTATGGTGTGTGTATATTTACAATATACACGTATACAGACAAGTTAAAGCAATGTGTGTGTGTGTGTGTCAGTATCACCATGGAGATGAGATGATGGAGCTTTGTTTGTTAAGATGAATGAGTTTGTTTTTGCCATTGGACCGTTAATATTTTAATCAATGAGAAGGTCAAACACACATGACACATCATTGATATCCAACAACAGCAGGTTTATCTCACTGTAACACACACCAGTCATGTAACACTGCTGACACACACTGCGTGACACTATCAACGAGCCTGATGTGTTTTCATGAAGCCGTCGATGCGTCTGTACGCTCTTCTTTATTCAGCAGCTGTTTCCAGTTGTTCTCCATCTGCTGCTCCGCCACGTCGCTCAGTTCAGAGGTGATCAGAAATGATCAATAATGACAGGAAGTGAGGAGATCTGATCTGATCACAGCAAACGCTCCTGGACTGTGTTTCCCTTCTATAAAAACCCAGTCTAAAGAATAGGATGATGTATAGGTGTGTGTGTGTGTGTGTGGATGAACCCGGTGTTGTTGTTGTTTACGTATCTGTGTGGAGCCCGTCGCTGAATTTATTCACTTCCCTGTGATTTGACTGCTGAATGTCTGACCTCAGATCAGCAGCTCTGCATAAATTCACACCTGGAGGCAAAAACATCAAACGTGTTTTTTACATGTTTGAATCTCGTCTCGTGTTTTAAAGCAGATTTAAGCATTTTTATCTTCACGTGCACTTTCTGTTCATACAACTTTTACTTTGAAATTCCTCAGCTGTACTGAAGCTGTTACACAACTGCACATGTTCATTTAACAACACTTCATTTAAACGGCTTAAAACCCTTTTGTTGCGTTAACTCGTGTTCTGTGTAAATTTAACAAGTTTAAACTGCATCAGCGAGACTTTGATGAAGAATCAGCTGATGATTCACAAACATTTACGGTGTTTCAACAAGTCACTGTCGCCCTTCATGTTTTCATCTCACTGTTCTATAAATATGTTAATGAAGGTGTTAATGTTAGATAGAGGTCAACACACACACACACACACAGTGGTTGTTTGTTCGTTTCATGTTTCTGTTCATGAATTTAAAAATCAAGTTTTCTGCTATAAAGCCACAAATGTCTGAGCTGAAGAGATCACAACGTACTGAACAGCTGATCAGATTAAACCTGAACCAGAACCAGAACCAGAACCAGAACCAGAACTGAACCCAGACCAGCCATGGACAGAGGTAAGACACAAAATCAGTGTTTTATGTTAATGATGTTAGTCTCTCTCTTACTGAAGTCCATAAAGTGAAAATAACTTGTAAGAAAAGTTCCTTCAAACGGTTTCTCCGTCAGCGTTGGAGCAAAGTGACTCCACCTCTCACGTGTTATGAGAATGTACGTTCTCAGGGTGGAGGAGCGAAGCTGGTGGATCAGGGTTCTTCATAGGAGCACCAGAATGGGGGCTTCACATGATGAAGACCAGCACAGTCTGCAGACCTGACCCACAGGGAGGGAAGAACAGTAGTTATATTAAAGGCGGGTGGTGCAGGTTCGGGTTAGGTCGACTCCCGGACCTCGTCCCAAGGGGTCCGGGAGTCGACCAGTCGTCCAGAACTCGCTGGGTCCCCGAGGAGGAACTGGATCACGCTGCCGGAAGCACCTGCTGAGTTTGGTTTAAAGCAGCTGGTTTAATGACAAAGGTTTATGATGGCAACGTGAGTCAGACAGGTGAGTCTGAACCTCAGCGTGTCTCACCTGTCTCCCTGTCAGTCGTCCTCCTGCTGTCAGTCCTGTCTCTGGGCGTCTCCTCTCAGCCAATCACAGACAGCCAGCGTCTGTTCTCCATCGCTGTCAGCAGAGTGCAGCACCTCCACCTGCTCGCTCAGAGACTCTTCTCCGACTTCGTAAGTGTAGGGTGGGGGTGTGTGTACCTCTGTGTGTGTACATCTGTGTGTACCTCTGTGTGTGTACCTCTGTGTGTACCTCTGTGTGTTTGTGTTTGTTAGGAGAGCTCTCTGCAGACGGAGGAGCAGCGTCAACTCAACAAAATCTTCCTGCAGGACTTCTGTAACTCTGATTACATCATCAGTCCCATTGACAAGCATGAGACACAACGCAGCTCCGTGAGTACAACACAGTACGACACCACAACATTATTACAATACTACACGACACATAGTAGAAAAGCTGCAGACAGCTACCACTTCTGTATGAGGTACTTTAATCATAGTATTATAATAGCGATCATCGATCTTATCGTGGTATGTTCAGCACATTGGTTCCATTGATTTGTCTCAGGTTTTGAAGCTGTTATCGATCTCCTATCGATTGGTTGAATCTTGGGAGTTTTCCAGTCGTTCTCTGTCTGGAGGTTCCGCTCCCAGAAACCAGATTTCGCCAAAACTGTCTGAACTGAAGACGGGAATCCTGCTGCTCATCAGAGTGAGAACACACACTCTTAAATCACAGTATACATGCAAACCTGATTTGACCAATCAGAGCGGCTGCCTGACTGATCACCTGACCCCGCAGGCCAATCAGGATGGAGCAGAGATGTTCTCCGACAGTTCCGCACTCCAGCTGGCTCCTTATGGAAACTACTACCAGAGTCTGGGAGCCGACGAGTCGCTGAGACAAACCTACGAACTGCTGGCCTGCTTCAAGAAGGACATGCACAAGGTGGGGGCGGTGGGGGGTGGGGTGGGGGTGGAGGGGTGGAGGTGTGTGGGGGGGGGGCACTGATGATGTAATGATAATGTTGTCTGTGTGCACAGGTGGAGACGTACCTCACGGTGGCGAAATGTCGACTCTCTCCAGAAGCTAACTGCACCCTGTAGCCCCGCCTCTCCGCAGCGAAGCACCGCCCTCGATGATGTAATCCTGTGCATTCAGTAGCTCCGCCCCTATGTTAGCAGACTCTTACAGTAGCATTAGCATTAGTGTTAGCCTCATTCCAAACTGATATTGAAATGATGATGTCATTGTGATGTCATACTGTCAGCATGTGTGATAAAGTGCGTTCATTCAGCTGCGTCTCCGTTTCCTGGTTTGTTCTGGTGTCAGATGTTCTCTGCAGAACCCCTGGTCTTTATGAGAACACAGGAACATCATCAACATAAACTTCTCATGAGTCAGGGGTGAGGTCGGACAGTCCTGGACTAATGTCCGTCTTCCGTCTTGAACGCTTGACGTCTCTTCCTCAGCCGTTGTGTATTTTATAATTTGTGTAATTGTGATGAAACACGTTTTGACATCGTGTTGCTGAACAAAACATGGGGGGGGGGGCTGTGACATCACTGCAACGCAACATGTTTTCCTTTCTGCTCTTCATCGACGTCACCAGCGGAGGGCGACGCCGCCTCGGCTCTTTCCGTTGACAGTCGTTCGTGTCCGTCTCGGCCTTCCACCCTCCTCGGTAATGTTCGCCTGCGTTCGTGCGCTAACGGTCGGTGTGTTCAAATCTTCGGCTGCGGACCCGAGGAAAGAAAGAGCTGAGAGGAAAGAGGGAAAACAGACGACAGGAACAGGTAGACGGAGTCTCCAAGCGGAATGACGGTGCTGCAGGAACCCGTCCAGGTAAAAACACACCTTCGCCTCGTTGTCACGAGCGAGGACGCCAGTATTTATTAAGCCAGTGCTGCCTTTTCTGCCCCGGCCTCAGCGGCTGCTCCGGTCC
This sequence comes from Psettodes erumei, assembly GCA_016785225.1. Lineage (NCBI taxonomy): Eukaryota > Metazoa > Chordata > Actinopteri > Pleuronectiformes > Psettodidae > Psettodes > Psettodes erumei. Next base: position 324,257 of record JAFBJZ010000883.1, read on the forward strand.
GCGGTGCCAGAGCTCTTCCCCCGCCGCAGGCCCGCAGCCGGCCGCTGGCGGCGCGGAGCGTCGGACCGGTGGTATCGGTGTTAAATTCACAACATTACAGCCCGACGTGGTGTGTGGGGAACCTCCGGGATCAGTCGCCTCACAGGAGGCTAGTTCAGCAGCTAAAATTAGCTTGGCTTCAGGTAACACGGGACACACCGGACTCCTTTTAAAACCGAGTCAGATGTGGCTTTCCCTCGGCGTCATTGGAAGAATAAAGACGGTCGAACAAGGCTCATCATCCCGTGAGACTCGGTCGATGCGGCTCGTCGCGTCGGCGCAGGATCAGACAGAAAACACGGTTCACTTATAAGATAATATGTCGTTTATTTCGCATGTTGGGCTCGTTATGCTGCGCTCCGGCCGATGCAGCGCTGCTGGCGGCGGCTGCGGCGCTAACAGTCGTTAAAGTTCATATTGTGCCGTAACAAACGGCATCTGTTGGGGTTTACGTTCGCCGAACTGATCATTAGACTGTAATGGTGGATTATGTGGCTGATAGAGAACTGTGTGCTGGGCTTATGAGCAGGGCGACACGAAACTGTAATATTTCAAACAGACCTCTGTGTTATTAATGCTGCTAATGCTGACATGCTAACAGTGGAGTTCTGTTAGCCGACTGAGTCCGTGTCCGACGGTTAGCTCAGCGACTAAGTTTGCGGAACTTGAGCTTTAAAGTTCTCAGGCACAACGATGTTTACACGTTTTTCAGTTTGTGATTAAAAGTTGAGCCGAGACCAGCCACCGCAGTCAGTTCACAGCTAGTTAGCGTCTTGTTGCTAACGCTAGCTAACGTCAGCTAGCTGCCGGTTACCGTGAACATTAGCTTACAGCTGATTAGCTCCCGTGTTACCAGACTAACTCAGTCTGATGGTTAATGTACCGACACTAGAAATGTCCACAGGCCACAGGTAGGCTTGTGACGTCATGATCCGGAGCGGCGTTAGCACACTGAACTGAACAGTTTGGCCCAGTGACGTGTTGACAGGTAACGTGACGTCCTTTGGCAGATGTTCTGTAATGACAGAGCAGCAGAGCGTGTCGGTCTGCGTCACGTTCAGCAGTGTATTGATTAACGTCTGCAAACCGATCGTCGTAACCTGTCACACGCAGTCACACCTGTACGTCCAGGCGCCCGCGTCTACAATAATAATAATAATAATAAACCGCGTCGTGATGACGTCACGCCAGCCCTGACGTCGCCGCGTCGACACCCTGCTGTGCGCTGAGCTGACCAGCAGAGCTGCTGGTTTCATGGTGAGTCACTGACGGAGCTCACCTGTCTCTGCAGGCTGCAGTGTGGCAGGCTCTCAACCACTACGCCTACCTGGACGCCGTTTTCCTCGCCGAGAGACTCTACGCCGAAGGTAAGTCCCGTCTGTCCGGCAGCGAGGTCTGAGGAGGTTCTTTACCTGCTGGCTCTGCGTTGACCTGTCTGTCCTCCTGTCTGTCCTCCTGTCTGTCCACCTGTCTGTCCTCCTGTCCATCAGTGAGGTCGGAGGAGGCCCTCTACCTTCTGGCCACATGTTATTACCGCTCGGGGAAGCCATACAAAGCGTACCGGCTGCTGAAGGCTCACAGCTGCTCAACGCCGCAGGTTCGATTCCTGTTGGCCAAATGCTGCGTGGAACTCAGCAAGTAAGAGCACACACAGAACCTGCTAGAACGTTTGACACCGAAGCTGGTTTAACAACAGCAGAACTTCACTGAAACACGTCTCCTTCACAATAAAAGTCCTTTTGTGAACGACTTGTTTTTCTCTTCCTGTCTGTCCACCTGTCCCTCTCTCTGTCATTTGTCCACCTGTCTCTCTCTCTGTCCACCTGTCCCTCTCTCTGTCATTTGTCCACCTGTCCACCTGTCTCTCAGGCTGGCTGAAGGAGAACAGGTTCTGATTGGTGGAGTGCTGAACAAACAGAAGAGTCAAGATGACATCATCACAGAGTTTGGAGACTCCGCCTCCTTCACGTTGTCCTTACTGGGACATATTTACTGGTAAATCACCGGCTGCCCAGTCTGTTACAGGTGTGAGCGATGTTGGACGGGCTCGCGGCTGACGTCTCTCTCTCTCTCTGAGCAGTAAGACGGATCGAGTTGCTAAAGGTGCGGAGTGTTTCCAGAGGAGTTTAACGCTCAATCCATTCCTCTGGTCGCCTTTCCAGAACCTCTGTCACCTAGGTAACATGCACACCACACCTGTCGTACCCTCGAGGATCATGTGACTTGAGTGAATATCGTACCCTTGTGTGTTTTCAGGAGAGAAACCGGACCCGGATCAGGTCTTCAGGTTGTCCTCTCTACAGAACTCGTCTATAGCCCCCCCACCTCCATCTGTTAGTCCTGCCCAGAACTCCTCCCACCGTCTAGACACCGCCCTCATGGAGACGCCACAGGACACCCTGGTACTCAACACGAACGCACCTCCAGTGCACCCCGAGTGCATGTAATCAGGTTACTGTGGTCTTGTAATCAGATTACATTCTGATCATCAGCGTGGATGTGTTGGTTTTTCAGGAGTTGAATCGTTTAAATCTAGAATCATCCAATGGAAAGCTGACGTCTGATTTGTCGGTTTCCTACATCGATTCCTCCCTCATCTCCCCGGAGACCGGCTCCTTATTGGGTAACACTGTTTCTATGGCGTCAGCTGGCTCCTTATTGGCTAAACAGAACAAACCCAAGAGTGGGAGGAGTTTACTGGGAGGACCTGCTGCACTCAGTCCACTGACGCCCAGGTGAGTCAGCAGAAGTTAACCTGCACAGGTAAGTCTGTTATTAGTCTGGAAGTGGGTTAACACACCTGAACATACAACTGTGTGTGTGTAGTTTTGGGATCCTTCCCCTGGAGCCCAGCCCCGGAGACCCCACATATCTACAGAACTATTCAGCTACCATGGAAACGCAGACAACAGCTCCCAGCAAGAAGGTACACACACATGAAACACAATCACAGTAACACACTGCAGGTACACAGGAAGCACAATCACAATAACACACTGCAGGTACACACACATGAAACACAATCACAGTAACACACTGCAGGTACACACACATGAAACACAATCACAATAACACACTGCAGGTACACACACATGAAACACACTGCAGGTACACACACGAAGCACAATCACAGTAACGCACTGCAGGTACACACACATGAAACACACTGCAGATACACACACATGAAGCACAATCACAGTAACACACTGCAGGTACACACACATGAAACACACTGCAGGTACACACATGAAGCACAATCACAGTAACACACTGCAGGTACACACACATGAAACACACTGCAGGTACACACATGAAACACAATCACAGTAACACACTGCAGGTACACACACATGAAACACACTGCAGGTACACACATGAAGCACAATCACAGTAACACACTGCAGGTACACACACATGAAACACACTGCAGGTACACACATGAAACACAATCACAGTAACACACTGCAGGTACACACGAGCACAATCACAGTAACACACTGCAGGTAAACACACATGAACACAATCACAGTAACACACTGCAGGTACACACACATGAAACACAATCACAGTAACACACTGCAGGTAGACACACATGAAACACAATCACAGTAACACACTGCAGGTACACACATGAAACACAATCACAGTAACACACTGCAGGTACACACACATGAAACACAATCACAGTAACACACTGCAGGTACACACATGAAACACAATCACAGTAACACACTGCAGGTACACACATGAAACACAATCACAGTAACACACTGCAGGTACACACACATGAAACACACTGCAGGTACACACATGAAACACAATCACAGTAACACACTGCAGGTACACACGAGCACAATCACAGTAACACACTGCAGGTAAACACACATGAAACACAATCACAGTAACACACTGCAGGTACACACACATGAAACACAATCACAGTAACACACTGCAGGTACACACATGAAACACAATCACAGTAACACACTGCAGGTACACACATGAAACACAATCACAATAACACACTGCAGGTACACACACATGAAACACACTGCAGGTACACACATGAAGCACAATCACAGTAACACACTGCAGGTACACACACATGAAACACACTGCAGGTACACACATGAAACACAATCACAGTAACACACTGCAGGTACACACGAGCACAATCACAGTAACACACTGCAGGTACACACACATGAAACACACTGCAGGTACACACACATGAAACACAATCACAGTAACACACTGCAGGTACACACATGAAACACAATCACAGTAACACACTGCAGGTACACACACGAGCACAATCACAGTAACACACTGCAGGTACACACACATGAAACACAATCACAGTAACACACAGCAGGTACACACACGAGCACAATCACAGTAACACACTGCAGGTACACACACAAGAAACACAATCACAGTAACACACTGCAGGTAGACACACATGAAACACAATCACAGTAACACACTGCAGGTACACACACATGAAACACACTGCAGGTAGACACACATGAAACACAATCACAGTAACACACTGCAGGGTCCAGGCAGGTAAGTGTCCACTGCAGGTTAAAGAACACAGGAGAAAGTATGTAAGTGATTTACCTGGTGGGAAGCAGCGCCTCCTACCTGGTGATTGGTGACATCATGTATGTGTGTATTCATATGGGACCAGCAGGGGGGGCTGCGACACCTGACCTCACCTGTGTGTCTTTCAGTCTGTCTCCAGGATCAGTCAGTCAAAGTCTGTCTTCAGTCAGAGTGGAAACAGCAGAGATGTTCTCCCTATACCCTTCAACCAATCACAGACTTCTGCACCTCACACCAGGTAACTGTTACAACCAATCGGAGGGCTTCGTCCCTCTGACGACCCATCTGTGTGACGACCCGTCTGTCTCTCAGTGGCTCCCCTCAGGTCCTCAGTCCCAGTATGTCTGGTCCTCCAAACGTTCAGCCCAGACGAAGCTCCAGACTGTTCACCAGTGCCAGCTCTACTGCCAAGGTACTGCGGTACTATACTACTGAAGTACAGAAAGTAAAAGTACTGTAGTACAGGCTCCAACCCCCCGGCCTCTGTTTCTGCAGGAGAACAGTAAGAAGTTAAAGATGAAGTTTCCTACAAAGATCCCGAACAGGAAAACTAAATGTAAATCAGCCAAGACGTCGAACAGCAGCAACCTGAATGAGAGTCTGGACATCCTGAGACTGGATCCTGGTCTGAGTCTGCCGGACACCAAGATCCCCCAGTACCAGAGAGCTGCTGCAGGTGGGTTTGTCATCGTCTGGACCACGCCTCGTGTCCACGCGACCCAGAGCAGGAAGTGGTTTATACGTGTGTGTGTGTGTGTGCAGACAGCGTCATGGCGTTGCTAAGGGAACTGGGGCGTGGTTACCAGGCGCTGTGCTCCTACAACTGCAGAGAAGCCATCAACATCCTGACCTCCCTCCCCCCCCAGCACTACAACACGGGCTGGGTGCTCACCCACATCGGCAGGGCGTACTTCGAGCTGGCCGAGTACACGCAGGTAACGCTCGCCCGATGCGCGGGCGGCTCTCATCGACGCGGGTGAGGCGGCGCGTGACGAGGTGTGTGTTTGCAGGCGGAGCGTATGTTTAGCGAGGTCCGCAGGATCGAGTCCTACAGAGTCGAGGGGATGGAGATTTATTCGACCACGCTGTGGCACCTGCAGAAAGATGTCGCCCTGTCCGCCCTGTCCAAAGACCTGACGGACATGGACAAGAACTGTCCTGAGGTGAGACCGCGCCTGTCCCACCTGCGGCGGGCCACGGTTTCCGTCTGTCTCTGACCGCCTGTCTGTCCCTCCGCAGGCCTGGTGTGTGGCGGGAAACTGTTTCAGTCTGCAGAGAGAGCATGACATCGCCATAAAGTTCTTCCAGAGAGCCATCCAGGTGAGCAGAACCTCGCACCTGTTCAGAAACCTGGCCGCTGGTTCCCTTCGGCCGCCCCTCCCCTCTTTCTCATTACACGTCTCTCTCTCTCACCTGTCTCACAGGTGGACCCGGGCTTTGCGTACGCGTACACTCTCCTGGGTCACGAGTTCGTTCTGACAGAAGAGTTGGACCGAGCACTCGCCTGCTTCCGCAACGCCATCAGAGTCAACAACAGACACTACAACGCTTGGTATGTGACCCATACAAGAGTTGTGTCCTGAAATCAAACAGGTGAGCTCAGGTGACACGGTGAAAACGAACGTGTCCTGGTCCAGGTCGATCAGAAAGGCACGTTGAACGACCCGCTAACACGGAGCGCAGAGGGAAACTGCTGTGGCGTCACCGCCGGGCGATTCGCTGCGTCGTCAGGATTCCTTAACTTCAGCAGCAGTGTCACCGGACACTAATCCAAACAAATAACTCCGCCCACGTGTTGTCTCCTGTGTGCAGGTACGGTCTGGGGATGATTTATTACAAACAGGAGAAGTTCAACTTGGCAGAAATCCACTTCAAGAAAGCTCTGAGCATCAACCCTCAGAGCTCCGTGCTGCTCTGCCACATCGGAGTGGTACGTTCCCATTCAACACATGGGGTTAGCTTGTAGCATCCCCCTTTCCTAACAGTAATGTGTGTGTGTGTGTGTGTGTGTGTGTAGGTGCAGCATGCGTTGAAGAAGTCTGACGTGGCTCTGGAGACTCTGAACAGAGCGATCGGGATCGACCCCAAAAACCCGCTCTGCAAGTTCCACCGAGCCTCCATACTGTTTGCCAATGACAAGTACAAGGTAATCAATAATGATCAATGGTGATCGGTTTGCCCATACTTTATTAACAAGTACCGATCAATACAACTATCACTGCTGAGTCTGTGTCACCGTGATAAAGAGTGGTCAGGTATCATACAGCTGTATTATTTATGACATCACACACATACACATAGTACAGCAGTTACTGCAGTAATACATATATTTTTACTTTACCACCCGTCTCCCTCTCTCACCTGTCTCACCTGTCTCACCTGTCTCCCTCTCTGCAGGCGGCTCTTCAGGAGTTGGAGGAGTTGAAGCAGATTGTTCCCAAAGAGTCTCTGGTTTACTTCCTCATAGGAAAGGTGAGGGGACAACCCCACACACACACACACACACACACACACACACACACACACAGGTCACGTGAACCCTGGAATGTAACGTGATGTCACACCTGGACAGAAACCAGGAGTGTTTACATGTTCAGAGGTAGTGATGATGTCACACACAGGTGTTTTCTGATTGGATGGAGATCTGGACAGGTCATCTCATATTATCTCTCATTTCCCATCATGCATCCTGTGCGTCCACCTGGTGGACATGAAGGGGTTCACCACCTTCACCTCTCTCGCTGTCTGTCCCCGTCTCTCAGGTGTATAAGAAGCTCGGTCAGACCCACCTGGCTCTGATGAATTTCAGCTGGGCCATGGATCTGGATCCAAAGGGGGCGAACAACCAGATCAAAGAAGCCATTGATAAGCGATACCTGCCGGAGGACGAAGGTACTGACGCCCACTGATCCATCCGCCTGCCGATTGACCGAACAGACGCTGGACTCGGTCCTCGGGCTCGGTTCTGCGATTGGGCCGCATCAGTCGGTTGTTCGATCAACAAAGCAGAGCTCGCTAGATCACACATCAGCACTTTGTCTTTAAACTTTAATTTAGTCACACCTGTCTCTGTGTTCACCTGTCAGCGGCAGAGGTGGACGACAGCCAGGACAGCAGCATCATGACGGACGCCGACGACACGCAGCTCCACACGGCTGAGAGCGACGACGTCCTTTAACCACGCCCCCTCATGTAAAACCCACCCGCTGCTCCATCAAGCCACACCTCCTCTGATTGGCTGGAGGACTGCTGTTGCCTGGCAACATTCTTATTGATGGATCTTCAGTTTTACCCCCCCGTTCCTCCTCTGCCCCCGATTGGCTGAAACAGACTGCTGCCGCCCTGAAGCCCCGCCCCCTGCCGCCCTCTCCTTCACATGTCATCGAGCTCGTCCTCTGACATCACGGCTGTTTTTTTTATGTTCTTTTTATCATCGTTACTGAAATAAATCAATAAAAACCTGTAAACCCCACCCACCGCTGTCCGTCCACTTCCTGTTTCCAGTGGCCAATCAGAGCAGCTGTGCACTGATGAATCAGGTGAGTGAAGGTCACATGACATCAGGTCTGTCTGATGTCATGACGCTGATGAGGTCACAGCTGACGTTGTTTACCTTGTGTACAGGTGCGACTCGGACAGGTGGAGCCTCGGTGACAGGTGAGATGTAAACAACCTGATGACATCACCGCTCCAGCTGCAGCAGGTGATGACAGAACAACACTGATCAATATTTATTGATGACATCACAAAGGTATCATCGTGTCCTGTTCAGGGCCGAACTGCACTTTGAGACACTGGTGCATGATGGGAAACGGCTGGCTGCCCTCTGATTGGTTCAGGCAGGTCAGTTTAATCTGAGGCTTGTCACAGATGTTTGTGATGATGAATTCAGGCACTAATTCATGTGTTTCGAGTCATTGTGCGTTTCTTGACGAGTCCTCTGAACCAGGACTATGAAGGTCTGAGTAAATGTGCAGCATCACAAACCGCCATCCAGGTGAGGCGTACCTGTGCACCTGTGTAGTTCAAACCTTGCGATGTTGGTCCGGTTCTGGAAGAGATGGAGGTGTTCATCTGAAGATGTTTCATCAGCTGTTTTTCTTCCACGTGAATCCACTGTCTCACGACTGGAGGACATTCCTAAAGACATAACTTTCTTCCTCTGGGGCCAAAAGTCCATTAATTTAAAATAAACGACAAACGGGTCGGATCTACGAGTCTTTATTGGTACAAAGCACTTTAACAGCCCACAGGAAGAGAGATGGTTTTGGCACATGGCATCAAACTGCATTCTGGGAATTTTTCATGATGAGGAGGAGGCCAACCGCACGTCAGCGTCCAGAAACATTAGAGGTGACGTGGCTGGAAGGATGTTATGAAGAAAGCTAACAGGCTAATCCAAGCTAGGTTATGTTCTCTGTATTAAATTTTAGTTATTGTTGGAGGACCTTGAAACCTCCTCACTGACCCTGACAGATGTTTCAAGGACCCTGCAAACAACGACCAAACATCTTTATCTCAATAAAACCATTATGTCAGACAGTATGGATAAGCAGCGTGAGCTCGTTGTTATTGTTCAGGTCAGTGGTGTAAAACTACCTCTGGTCTCAGAACCTGAAGAAAGACTGAACCTTACACAAATCATCAGTTTCCACTTTCACTGTTTTTATCCTCAGCAGACATTTGTTCATGTTGATGACCGTCTGATTGGTCAAAAACAGCCTTGCTTCTGTCATGTGATTGGACATCTAATAATGTCACTTATTGTCGGGTATGTTAGTGAAGCTCATTGAGCACCTTCTGAACGACTGTGTTGTGCAGGACCTCCATATCTGGTCCAGGTGTTCAGCTGAGCATGGAGACCGGAGGCCGGGGAAACGCCACACAACTTCATCTGTGGTTTTGTCTTTTAATGGAGCTAGGCTAACGGCTCCCCCCGTTTCCACTGCTTCTGCTAAGCTAACCACATCCCTGCTGGTTGAAACCAGCTTCTTGTCTGACTGAGGAGAAAATCGAGCGCTGCTTCCTACACCTGGGAGGACTCACGCTGTGATTGGCTGATGATGACTGAACTTTAAAGCTTCACTTCATAAAATCCCTCCATCCCATCATCTTGTCTGTGATGAAAATGCTCATGAGGAAAAAGGCAGAACAACTTTTTTCTTTCTTTCCGTTTCCTTATGGAACGGGAGGAGGTGGGGTCTGCAGGCACGGGGGTCGTCCAATCACAGGCCTTGTTTGGCGAGGGAGGCTGACACCTGTCACCAAGAGGAAGTTGTTTGTCGACGCGTGTTTTATCTTTGTGTTTTTGGTCTGACGAGATAAATCTCTCACCTGGTCGGCCAGGGTGTCGAGGGGCGGAGCTTCGGCAGCATTAAGGCTTCCGGGGGAGGAAGTGTTGCTCAGGTGATGAGGGGAGGAGTCCGCCTGGATGATGATGTCAGCGCCGTGGTCAGTTCGAGCTCTGGCTTGCTCTCTGAAGGTCAGTTTATGACTTTCAATCTGTCAACATACCAATAAGATCTGTACGTTTAACAGGTCAAATATTTGTGCATTCGTGTGAAATATAAACGTGATTATATTTATAAAGTCACATGCAGGTTACGTTTATGTAAATACACATCCACACATGTTTATATATATATATATATTTCAAGTCGAAGGTCGTGTTCTTCAGCTTTCAGCTCCAGCACAAAGACTTTTAATGTGAAACGTAACAGGAAGTTGTTTTCACAGTGTCTGAGTTTGACTCGTCGTGTTTTGTGTGCGAGCTTGTACCTTCTTCTTCCCTCCTCCTGGTACATGAGTGATGTTCTCCAGAGAACCCACTTTAGACTGAACGGCTTTAAAATCCACCTTCTCTGATTTGATCTCCACCTTCCCTCCACCTGGCACACGGAGCAACGGCGTACAACATCATATTGTGTTTTTAATGTATTGCACAGTGTGTACTAGTGTGTGTCCCCAGCAGGTGTGTGTTGTTACCTGGTTTGTGGTGGATGTTGTCTTTGGAGCCGCACTTGGACCCAACGTTACTGATGTCCATCTTCTTACTAACGATTTGAACCTGCAGACACACACGGGTTTCCTGCTCGTTTTCAGTCCAACGGATAAATGTGTGTATCAGTTGTGTGTGTGTGTTACCTTGCCCCCTCCAGGTGTGTGTTTCAGGTTCTCTGTGGACCCGACCTTTGACCTTACGCTGCTGAGGTCGGGCATCGGGTGGGAGGGGAGGGGAGGGGTCCGTCCACGAGCAGAGCCAGGAGACCTCGGAGGGGTCCGGACCACCGCGACCTGAGGGACCACGACGGTAGAATCATTATAGAACCAGTAAAACCAGATGAACCAGTTTAACCAACAGGTGGACGGGTGTCAGACCTTCTTCACGTCTCTGTTCGGGGTAGAGGATCGACTGGCAGGAGAGCGACTTCCTGGACTGTTGATCCCATCGACCGACTCTGACAGACAGACGGGTGGAGACAGAGACGGCCGGTTGAATGGGTCGCACTGGTTGAACTGGTGTTACTGGTGGAGCTGGTGTGGTGTTGTACCTGTACTCTTGGCTGAGATCATCTTGGCTGCTCTTCCTGCTGTCCTGGAGGCCTGAAGCACACACATCATTGTTATTGTTGTTGTTGTTAGTGTGACTGTAATGACTCTTTATGAAGGTTCTAATGTGGAGTTTGTGAAACTGCTAAACAAGTGTCGTTTTCACGGGAGTCTAAAGCTGAAGTTGTGTTGTACTGCAGGTTTCTATTATTTTGTCCCCCCGTCTGAGTTCGAGGGCGTGGACGAGGTTCCACGTGTTCTCAGTTTGTGTTCAAGTGGGCGGGGCTCCGTTGGCTTGTCCTCGCAGCAGACATGTTCCAGATGTGACGTCCAGGTTCTTCTCCAGAGACGTAAAGAAACGTCATGTGGCCAAGGACGCTGAGTGCAACAGGTAAGAGAAGCATGAAGCCGACTGCCCTTCGAGGCTGTCCATCATCAGACATGGCAGAGACCAGCAGAGTCCTGGTCCAGAGAAGTCTGTCAGAGGGACATAGCAGCCCCGAAGAGTCTGGATCCTGCTGGGATCAGTGTCTGCAGGAAAAGCATCGCAAAGGTTCCTGCAAGTTTCAGACTCCTCATCTTCATCTGTCCCATCAGGAAGTGAAGACAGTTCTTTGGACAGAATTAATCTGGGACTGACCAGAGACAAGAAGAACAAGAGTCCTGCAGCAGATGGTCCAGACCCCACAGACTTCTGATCTCATGGAGGTCTGGGATCACACGAAGAGACGGAGAACACTGAATCCATGGAGGAAGAACCTGAGTGCAGGCGTTCAGAGAACTGGTGCTGGTTTGGAGGCAGAGGGGGGTCAAAGCAAATCCTGATCAGGTCTAGTTTAGTTGTTTGGATAAAGGTGACTTTACCTTCATGGTCTCCTCAGCAGCTTCCTTCACCGCCGCTTTCTCTATTTGAGACACAGAAGAAACGCGACGTGAACGTCAACTCGTCGTTTTCATGTTTCAGCTCCAACTCAGTTGAACCTGAAGCTAAACTTGGACACAAGCAGCAGAGGTCAGAGGTCACAGAGCGATGCTTGTTAGATAAGTCATATCTTATTTCACCTGTGTGTCTCCATGGAAACCAGCATCACAACTGAACCGATGACATAACCACTGGTGCAACTGCTCACCTGGCTGCAGTGATGTGCAGGTGCACCGCAGTGCACTGTGACATCACCGTGAACCTACTGATCATTCCTGAGTCTGCAGCTCCACATGGGAACGCAGACCCCCCAGGACCACACCCACCTCCCATCATCCCCTGCTCCTGCTGGTCGGGGCCGTCTCCGAGGGGGGCCGAGTCTCCATCCATCATCAGTCCTGCGGGAGGTGGGGTGGGGTGGGGGGGGGTGGGGGGTGGTGCTCATTAACAGATAAATCCTTCATGATGATGAAGATGATGATGATGCAGTGAAGTCCGTTTCTCTCAGACTCGACCGTCCCCACAGACAAACACCAGAACGAGACGGAGCAGAAAACACAGAGACGGGAGGAGGACAGACGGGAGGAGGACAGACGGGTGGAGGACAGACGGGAGGAGGACAGACGGGTGGAGGACGTGTCTTACCTCCGGTCTCTGCTGCAGCTGCTGTCCGTCCGTCTGCTGCTCCACCCTGCTGCCGCTCTGTGAGGGAGGGGCTCCACTGCTGCTGCATGCTGGGAGAGGAGGCTGTTACCATGGTAACATGCTGCATCACTGCACTGTAAAACACACACAGAGTAAAACAGCTCAAAACAGAAATACTTCAAGTAAATTTACTTCAGTATTGTGTTGAGGTGTTTGTTCCTGGTTCACAGTTTGTAAAATATGATCAATATTACAAATCCAAAAAAACAAATATCTGAGATCAGCTGCTGCTGTTTGTGTTTCAGCTGAAGCGTCACGTGAAAATTAAATAAAAGCAGAGTCAAAATAATTTAACAATATTCCCACGTTACTTTTAATGAGGGTTAGGGTTAGCACTTCTCATGTTGGAAATACATTTATTTATATATGTATAAGTATAATTTTATAATACTATAAAAATATAGTTTTAAACATGAGACAGATGGTGAAAGAAAACATGAAAACATCAAATTATTGAGTATAAGATGTACATATTAGATGATCAATTATTTTAAAATGGGGCATCGTTTCCACTTCACACTAATAATGATCGAGAAAGTCAATCAGCGATCAGGTGTTATTGATCCGTGACACACCGACTGATCATCAGGTGTGAGACACTTCCTGTTTGATGGTGGTCAGTGTGACGGCATAATCATTTGTTTCTTATCTCACTTCCTGAAATGAACCTGTTTGTATCTGATTGATTATTGATTCATGATTGATGATGTCACTGTAAACTCGTGATGACCGATCTTAGAGAAACTGCAGACAAACCAGTCATGTGACCGACGAGGGGCTGATGGGCAATGCAGTCAGTTTAAAAACGACCAATAATTATTACGAAATGGTACAAAACACTCGGTCCAACTGTCTCCGATCGAATCAGCTTCAGGCACAACTGTGATGTCACACCCAGGGGGAGGTCGCCCGGTCAAGTTCAACCTCTCTCTCTGCGGAACCAGCTGGACCAGTTACCATGGAGACAGGGTGGACAGGTGGAGGTGAGGGCGAGAAAGAAAAGTTTTATACATTTGGTTCGTAGACAAAACGTATTTATTTAGTATTCTTGTATATTTTCTAGTGTTGGCGATGTTGTTGATGAAGAGTTCTCCTGACTGGATCTGGATTTACAGACGTGGAGGATTTCTGAGAGGAGGAGTTCTGGATCGCAAACATTATGTAGGTTCTGTATCTTTAATTATGTTAATTATGTTCTGCTGTTCGACCGCAGCCCAGGTGAAGCTCTGTGATTGGCTGCTAGTGAAATGCACCCTGGGAGTCGTGGCTGACTGCTCTCCTTCCACAGGTTGAGTTTCAGTTGTGTTTAAGTGAAGAAAATGTTTATTCTGATGAAGAAATTATTGATTACATGTCAGACATCATCAGATCCATAGTCACACTGACTCCCTCTGGTGGACAAACCAAGTGCTCCTCAGATTATGAATCAGATTTTGATCTGATGATATTATTATAAATTCAGTCTACAAAATGACATTTTAAAGCAGATACTTATCAAGTGTTTCCAGTTAATTAATCCAACACTTGTTCTTTAATGATTGCCACCACACACACTCAGGCACAATAACAGTAATAAAATATTTTAGGTAAAAAGGAGGAGGAGCAGTTTGTGTTTCATCCTGAGTGTTTCCCTCAACACAGACCTACAGGTACTAACTCTACTGTTGTTACTGCAGTTACTGTTATTACTACTGGTCTCTATCGACTCGGACCACTCTAAACTGGCCTTTTGTATTTAAATGAAGTTTTACTGTGAACTCTGCAGAGTGCAAATTTGCATAACAATTACAATTTAGGACTTATATATGTATATATATATATATATATGCTTAAAAATAAATCTGCTATGTACAACGTCCATTTCATGGGAAGTGCAAATATTAAGAATACAAAAACATAAACATAAACATATTGCAGATAAACTCCTAGATATTGTCATGGCGCTCGCAAAGTAGGTTTTTTTCATTCCACTAACTCATGATACTCAGAATTTGTTGGAATATGGAACTGGATATAATCCACAAAATGAAGGTAGTGCTTCCAAAATGTGTTTGAATCTCAGGGTTTGTTACTGCGCAGTTGTTATAACATCAGAGTTTATCTTGGGAATGTTCCTCAGTTTGTTAGAGCGCCACCTGGAGGCTGCTCAACTCTGTGATTAGTTCTGTTTAACAGGAGGAAGCTGGCGATCAATCAACAACGTGTACTGTAATAGCTTATCAATAAATAAGTAAACTTTATAGTTAACATCCTGCTCTCAGATCGGACATGTGACCCTGCGGAAGCAGCTGATTCGTTAGGTCCAGTGACTGGTCAGGATATGAAGGAGGTGGGGCCACATCGATGCCTCGTGCACTGCGATTGGCTGGTCTGAGCTGATCCACTGCACCCAGTGCAGAATAAGACCTCCGATTGGCTCTGACTCACACCAGAGGTTGAGATGAACTCAGTTCAGAGATTAGAGGACTGTTTGATGCTGTGGAAAGAAACTCTGCTCGGTGAGGTGGGCAGCGACGTGGTGCGTGCTGCCCGGCTCCGGATGGAGTGACGATCCTGCCAACGAATCCAACGCTTCCTAACCGCAGAGCGAACCTGCACACATGTAGACAGCCAGGTAAATATCTTACATTTGACTAGGGTTAATAATATAGGTTTGACTTTATCGTCATTCAGTATACAACAAATGTATGCCAAATGAAATTTCATTGCAATTGGAAATGAAAACAAAATGGGCCCTAGTACAGAACCCTGAGGAACACCAGGGCCTCACCTCACTGTTGAGAAAACAGTAGAAAACTGAGACGAAAAATCCCTGTTGAGACAAACAGAGAAACAGCATTAGCTGCTTACGGAGCTAATGGTCAGCTCATAGGAGCTATCAGGCTGCTAACCGGAGCTAACAGAAATAACGTGATCGAACAGGTTGCTAATAGGAGCTAATACACTGCTAATAGAACTAACAGGCTGCTCATAGAGCTAGCAGATTGCTAACTCTGCCAACATGGAAATCAATGTTATCTGGAAACGTCTGTTGTTTTAATTCAGTCTGAACCCAGTGAATGAGGGAGCTAAGCTAACAGTAACTGCTGCTCTGGTTTGATCCAGCTTTTATTTGACTTGATCTGCATCTGAAATGAACCATTGGTATGAGATGGACCTGGAAGGACTCCAGGATGGAGTTGAAGTAGATGAAGACAATCTGAGCAACTTCGTCTTCTCCACCAGGATTCACAAAGAACAACATGTAGGTGATTCCTAATAGAGGCAGCAGCACCAGAGTCGCCTTCACCGCCTTCCTGCAGGAATGAGACCAGAACCGTAAAAACAAAACATATGGCATCAAAGCTTCAGTTCACCCGTGCTCTCACCTGCGTTAAATAAACTTCCCCTTTTCGGCCTGTACCTGTACTGGATGGTCTCCGAGGTGGTCGACGCCCTCAGTTTGGTCATCAGGATGCGAACAATGTTGAACAGGAAGACAAAGTTGATCTGAGGAGTAGACGAGGAGCGTTAGCTCGAAGGTTCCTGATGCTGTGGTGCCGAGTTAAGGTGGACGCGTTCTCACCAGCAGGACCAGGATCATGGGACCCTGGTAGATGTAGTCTGTGTAGACCCCTGGCCTCTTTCCAAACCAGCACCTGTCGATCAAACACAACCCTTCAACTCCTCCTTCCCCCACTCACACTGTTGTTCATCACAATGACATCAGTGACACAGACAATCCTGCTCGCTGATTGGCTGTCATTTTACAGGTTAACTCCTGTTTTAAAAAAAAGGGTGCAAGGTGTATTTACCTGCTGGTAACCCTGGCAACAGGACTGATGCTTCAGAAACCTGTAACCTGGTTCTTCTCAAACCCTGAACTCTTAAGAACCCCGTGAGGTTCTGGAATTTGATCATGTGACTTACTTCTCATCGTCATAGTACAGTTTCCCAAAAGCCCAGGCCACTATGATGGGGAAAGGAATACCTGAAGACAGACAGACAGGTGAGCAGGTCAGCTGACCGGATGAAAGACAGGCGTGCCGACAGGTGCACTGACCCCAGCCGATGCAGACGAACATCCATTTCCTGAGTTTGTCTGTGGAGTAGGTGAGGACCACGGCCGTGTGAAGATAACAACCTTCGCCAAACATCCAGAAGAAGTTCGTCACGTGGAAATAATTATAAGCTGCCGTGACCAACCTGCACCACACCTGGGGGGGTGTTACCATGGTTACCAGACATGTTCAAGATCATCATGATGCGAGGGGGTGGAGCTTGTTACCTGGTTGCTCTCCGTCACACCTGGGCTCATGGTGAACTGGACGACGAACCAGGTGGCGTTTCTCAGGATGAACGCCGAGATCAGATTCCAGTGGATGATGTTCCTCAGACAGCGAATACTCCTGCAAACACACACAGACACACACACAGTCACACACACAGACACACACGGACACACACACACACACACACACACACACACACACACACTTCCTCAGATTGACCTGGACCAAAAACAGTTTGTGCGGTGGACAGGAGGACGAGGGGACAGGTGGACAGGTGGATGGTGGACAGGTGGATGGTGGACAGGTGGATGGTGGACAGGTGGACGGTGGACAGGTGGATGGTGGACAGGTGGACAGGTGGACGGTGGACAGGTGGATGGTGGACAGGTGGATGGTGGACAGGTGGACGGTGGACAGGTGGATGGTGGACAGGTGGACAGGTGGACGGTGGACAGGTGGATGGTGGACAGGTGGTTACCTGAGTCTCATGAAGAGAGTGAAGGCGAGCAGCAATGCTCCCAGAGAGATGCAGTGACCCAGGTAGTTGATAATCACAGCGACCTGATAATGGACTTTACTCTTCCTCTGACACACACACACACACACACACACACACACACACACACACACACACACACACACACACACATTTAATTTACCAGTTTACACAGAAGTGAAAACACTGACACACTCAGATCAGGTTCCTACACACACACTGTTTGTCTCAGTTGTGTCACGAGCTCTGTGTGTGTGTGTCCATATGTTGAGTCATGTGACACAGTCAGTGTCTCTTTCCCACTGAGAGAATCTGTTGCCTACCTCCTCTGATTGGATGGCTGCTGGCCAATCACAGAGCTGTAATTAATGAGAGCGAAAGGTGTGTGTATGTGTGTGTGTGTAAATGGAGAAAGAGAATAAAAGAAAAGAAAAGCATCAATATCAGAACACACACACACACACACTGAATTTGCCGTTGAGAGCTGACGTTCTCATGCTGGTCTCTGATTGGTTCATGTTTGTGTGTGTATCTGACTGATCACTTTATTGATAAGCTTGTATTGTGTATTGATGAGTCTCACCAGGACAATGATCTCGGTGCACTGACTGTAGTTTCCTCGAGGAGCCCAGCTGCCGTTCGACTGACACTCTC
>JAFBJZ010000883.1:345000-470463 GCA_016785225.1 Psettodes erumei
TGTATAAGTGTGTGTGCATGTCTTAACCTGTTGGAAGAAGCTGAGATGTTCAGCGGACCGGCAGGAAGTCTGTTTGGATTCGCTGTTGACTTTCAAACCATCAACAACGAGTAAGAACGCTTCAGTTTATTCAACGTTAATTTGGTCTTTGATTTATTATTATATTGTTACTCAGTTAACTAGTTGGTTAACTAACCTTTAACTTTTAATCTCTCCAAATCCTGAACCTGCTTTAATGAGCCCGGTAACAAACATCCACAGCAGCTCAGACTTTCACATAAACCTTTAATGAAACCATCAGTGACTCAGTGGTTGAGTTAGTTAACTAATCAAAACTAACTCATTAACTAATCTCTTCACTAACACCTTAATATCTTATATTCTAATTTTAGTAACTGAAACCTGAACTCAACCATCCTTCACTAATCTAAGTGAGCTTCTTCAAACAGTTTTGGGGGGTTTTTTGGTACTTGATGAAGAAGTTCTACGTCCTGCAGAAGTTCTGGGTTCCAGATTCCTTTGCAGATCAGTTGGAGCTACTGCATCAGGTGGAGTCGTGGTGAACCGTTCTGAGGTCTTTGATGAAGACGTTCAGGAGATGAAGTTCTGGGTTCCTAGAATTAGACGTTACGGGGTTAGGGAGGTTAAAAATGTTGAACCACATCAGAAACACAAGTGATATTTTTCTGCAGGTCCTTTATTGTGATTGGAGCACCCAAAGCAAACACCAGCCAATCAGGAGTGAGGGAGGGAGGGGGCGTGTTCCTCTGTCCCTTCCTACCTGGAGGTGGGACCTGTGACATCATTAACTTTGACCTCAAAGGTAAATTTCTAACACGCTTTGTGAATCATGACGGAAACTTGCTGAATCGATGAAACTTCTCTCTTTAACATAATCTAAATATGTACATGTTGTTAATTTAGTTGGTTTATTGTTTAACTTAGAGAATCTCAAGTCCTTTTATTTTCAGACTTCTGAACTTTTAATCATGAGATGTTCTGACTTGGAGTCTTGACTTGAAAGGAGTTGAATGTTTTTACAGAAAACTTTATATTTTCATGAAACTAAAAGTTTGTGTCGACTCAACCGGAGAATTCTCAGGAACGTTATGTAAACCAAAGGATTTCTGTAATATGGAGTCGATTTGATGAGAGACGTTTATATTGAATTATTAGAAAATTACCTCAGATTGTTTCACATGTTGGTCAGTGCAGATGGTTTCACACTGCACCTGTCGTACCTGTACCAGGTGACACCACCTCCCTCCTCTCTGGTCTTGTCACTCACACCTTTAAGAGTCATCAGTGGTTCGGAGCTTCGGTTCGATCCGTCAGCAACACACACTTACTGGTGAGAACGCACACACTTCTGTACTTGTACATTTGTTGGTACAAAATCAAAATGGTCATGTGATCAGCTGAATACTGACAGTCAACATTCATATGTTCATCTACAACTCTGTTCAGAGGAGAAAAACACCAAGACATTATTTTCATATGAATAACACATTTCGGTTCCATCATGTCGTGTCAGTGAAATAACCTGAGAAGAGATTTTTAGACTCACTTTACCCTAAGATCATTTTCTGTCAGTTTATCAGTTTTACAGCTCAACTGTTCGGTTTTGTAGTGCAAGCACGTTTCCAGGTTGCGCTGCAGTAAGGCATAAATGCTGAGGAAATGTAAAGAACTTTATTGATCCCGCAGGAAACACTGCACCTGTAACTGCTTTATTAAGCCCTTTTTGAGGAAAGTTTCATGATCTGTCGCAGGTTTGTGGAACGTAACTTCCTCAGATAACCTGAGTTTGTTTACCTGCCAGGCGTGTGCTCCACTCCTTCACTGGAACGTGCAGAGTGGAGGGGCGGAGTCAGGGGAAACACCTGTGGGGAACTGCCTGCTGCTGGATCACAGGACAGGAAATTCCACCACCTTCTCCCCCTGCAGAGGAACCATGATGGAGGATGACTACAAACGCATGAAAAACAGTAAGACGATTCAACAAATTAAAACACTGATCATACAGTCTGACCTGGACTGGAGAGAGATCCGGCTTTTCTGGTGGTCTCGATCAAGTCGCTTGGTCTTCAGACCAGCTCAGACAATCTGAACCAAACACACTGGATTTCACATGTAACACAGAATGACAGGAACCTAAAGATCTATTCAGTCCTCACAGAGAAGAAGCTGATCAGAGATCAGTCAGTCTGAGCTCAGGTGTCCCCCCAGGTGAGGCTATACAGTCAGTTCATCGGTTTTTGATTCACCTGAAAACACCACATGAAAATCTGGTCTTATCTTTGTCTCTCCTTGCCTAGGACACGACCAGCGCTACTGTGAGGTCGGCTTCAGCGCTGACATCACCAAGGTGAGGAAGCGGTGGGTGGAGCCTGACTGTAGGTTGTTCACAATCCATGCTGATGACCAGGTTAGTCTGAACATTTTCATGCGTTGGTGTTGTAGGAGGGTCGGCTGGTGCTGGGAGCGCCAGGAAGCTTCTATTTCCAGGGTGAGTGAAGACACCTGCTGGTCACTGAGAGGAAGTACAGCGTCATCTTCCCCGCTTTCCATCAAAAGAAATGTTTTCCCAGCTGCAGAATTAAATAAAGGAACTAAGTGAGTGTGAATCTTTGCTCTGCTGCTCTCAGGTCAGGTCTTCACAGTGGGTGTGAGCGACATCATCAACAGTGGGTGGAGCGACAGTCCCTTCCAGTATGTGGAGGGCATCCACAAATCAGACGAGGGAAGAAATTATGACGTTTACCACGGTGAGCGGAGCTGAGGCGGGTTCAGATAATCGTGTCTCCACTTCAATCGTCTTCCACTTCAAAAACACTTCTTGGCTGCGGGATTATCTCAATCAAACCAAACCACAGCTGCTCGTTTATCAATAACGATTCTTCTTGCTTTGTTGGTTCATCTCAGTAAAGTTTCACAGTTTCTGTTCTTTAAATATGACAGAAACTGAGTGGAGGTCTGTGTGTTTGTGTCAGGTTACGCTGTGGCCAGCGGTCAGCTGACCGGAGACTCCACACCAGGTTGATATCACATCATATCATACGTTTGCATTACGTGTTAAAGTGTAATTTAGCAAACCCACCTAATTTATTTGTTTTGATCGATGACATATGGAATCAAACCAGTGACTACGACTGTGTTTCAGATTATCTGGTGGGTGTTCCCAATGACAAAAACACGGCAGGAACAGTAAGAACCAAACTTCTTTCTATTCTGAATTATTCTTTATTCTTATCGTCTTCTGCCACCCTGTTTTCTCTGCCGTCCTCTGAGTTACCACACCGCACTTAGTTTATTCTAATTTCATTAAAGCTTAGAACCAACGTTTTCATTGAAGTTTATATATTTATTCCCAAAAAATGTTGTTTTAGTTGTGATTTTTTAGTTTTTCGGACCTCAGCATCCCAAGTTGTATAGCATCCCTATATATATCAGATGGTGAAGAAAAGATGGTGGACAGCCAGTGATGCTCTTGTGTTGTTGATGAGACTCTGTTTTACTTTACTGGACTCTACTGGACTGTGCTGTGAGTTCTACCAGGTTCTGTCTTTGTTAACAGGTGAAGATCTATGACGGCAGGAGCAGCGGCTCGCTGAGAGTTTCCCACGTCTTCCATGGAGCTCAGGTGAGTTTGTGATGTAATCATGGTAAATAAAGCTAACTGTGTGTGTGTGTGTGTGTGTGTGTGAACTAAAGCGATATCACTGCCATCTGAACCACGACCTGTGGCGTCACTGTCTCCTGTAGGTGGCGTCCTACTTCGGACACAGCGTGGCTGTGGCTGACATCAACAGTGATGGGTGAGAACAGACGAACACCAGCGTCTGCTACTTGTAAACACAAGTTATTCGTAGTTTGTGGTGTAACGTGTGTGTCTGTAGTTTAGATGACGTGTTGATAGGCGCTCCTCTCTACATGGACCGGGTGATGGAGCAGCTGCAGGAGAGAGGACAGGTCATCTATTTTAAAAAAGTCTAACACATTACCTAACACATCTAAACTCTAACACATTATTTTCAGTCAGTAACTGGTTGTGATAAAACACAGTATTTCCCGTATGACTCCGTGCAGTCTGTATGTTTTCTGAGAGTTGTCAGTATCAACTCTTACTTTTATTGTTCCAGGTGGTTCTGTACCTTCAGAGAAGACACGCCCACTTTTCCTCCCAACCAGACCAATCACTGATCGGCTCCTCTTTTTACGGGCGGTTCGGCTCTGCCATTGCTGTGCTGGGGGACCTGGACATGGATGGTTACCAAGGTGACCAGTTAAATAGTCTTGAAATTCAACAGCTACTGTCTTTAGCTTATCATATGAGCTATTAGCCAAAGTGCCGGTGACAGGGGATAGCTAATGCAGGTAACCACAACACCTAACACGAGCTCGCACGCTAACCAAAACAAAGATGCACCAAACTGTGTGGCGTGGATCAGGATCATCCCAGTGATTGTCTCTTTGCAGACGTGGCTGTTGGGGCTCCTTGGTCAGGTGACAGTGGGCTGGGTCAGGTGTTTATCTACCTGGGCAACCCTAACGGCCTGTCAGCCACACCCTCTCAGGTGATTGACAGTCCGCTGCCTAGAAGCAGGACGGCGTTTGGCTTCACTCTTAGGGGAGAGGCTGACATTGATGGGAATGGATACCCAGGTAATCTGTGAGGGTTCACAAGTCACCCATACATATTAGCATCCATTAATAATCAATTAATCAGATCCACCTAATGCCTTTGTATCTTATAGATCTGCTGGTTGGAGCGTGGTCTGCGGATCGTGCTTTTGTCTACCGGTATGCTGGCTTTAAATCTAACAGAGTAATCATCTGGTTCACAGACTCTTTGGCTTGTACTCATCTATTGATGGTAACCTGTGAAATTTAAAACAATGTACAAGGTACAAGGTACTAACCCTCAGGGGAACTAATCAAGGTATCTGTTAAGAAAGTGAAGGGTTGAGAATTTGGTCCAAAGTCATAAATGTGTGTTTGTGTGTTGAGGTCCCGGGCAGTGATCCGGTCCAGAGAATCTCTCTCTCTCATTCCGGACTTCCTGAACCCAGATGTCAAACTGTGTCATCGAGAAAACAAACCTGTGTCCTGGTAACAAACGACTGACAACACACTAAATCACAGCACATATCAGCTAATTATTCATCGATAATATTAAATCAACAGATGAAAAGTTCTAAAGTCTTCAAACACTGGTTCTTAAGGTGGATTCCCAGAGGTTCTTGAAGGAGTTTTAGGTTTGGGAATGTCTGTTCATTAGGAACGCTGGGATCTTTGGACGTTCCTGTGGTTAAAACAACTTTGTCCGTGATAAGTTTTCTTGAGGAATTTTTGGGTGCTGGTGTCATCTGCATATTAATGATTATCAATAATGTAAGAGATTATCAATCAAATATTTTCATTTTAATCTGTCTCCCTTTCTGTAGTTTTGTTATCCAGGTGTGTATCTACGTGTCTGGACACAGAATCCCACAGGAGACAGGTAATCACAACCCGACACAGGTGAACGCACCTGAGACATAAATCTGTTGTCCACTACGCACAGTTTTATTCATCCTAACTTATTCTTCTGTCTGCTTTCTGATTGGCTGAGTTAGCACTGGCTGTGGAGCTCCAGCTGGACAAGATGAAGCAGCCGGCGGTTCGTCGAACCCTGCTGCTGTCGACCAATCAGCCGCAGGAGATGATGACGCTGACGGTTCAGAGGGAGGTGGGCGTGGCCTGCGTGAATCAGACGGCTTACCTGAGGGTGAGTGGGTGATGGAAAAAAACAGACGAAGAGAAAGGTGAACAGGAACAGGTGAACAGTGTGTGTGTGTGTGTGTGTGTGTGTGTGCGCAGTCTGAAGAGGAGGTTCGGGATAAGTTGAGTCCGATTTTCATCACTGTCAACATCAGCCTCCTCAGCACGACACAGAATGCTTTTCTTCATGGACAGACACACACTGCTACACAGGTGAGTCTGACAGACACACACACACACACACACACACACACACACACACACACAGACAGACAATGGTTTATACATCTTCTGTACTTGTGGGGATCCCCTGCATCAGCAGTCAGATTCTGTTGGTGTGTGTGTGTGTGGTGTGTGTGTGTTTGTGTGTAGACCAGGATCATTCTGGACTGTGGAGACGACAACATCTGTATTCCTGACCTGAAGCTGCGAGCTGAGCCGTAAGCGACACACCACACACTATACCATCTTTAAACTTTATTAACATTACCAAACATCTGTATTAACCACAGCATATGAATCATCAATAAACTTTATTAACAATCTCATTTATTATTTAGATTAATAAAGATAATTATTGATTCCCTGGTCAGTGGAATCCAGCTGCTGACTGTGTGTGTTTTTTCTATATTTGTGTGTGTGTGTGTTAGCGTGTCAGACAGTGTGTTGGTGGGCGAGGATCAGTCGGTGGTGTTGTTGGTGTCGGCTGAAAATGACGGCGAGGGGGCGTACGAGACTGAGCTGGTGGTTCGAGTCCCCGAACACACACACTTCCAGGGCAGCCAGGTGAACACACACACACACACACACACACACTGATCTGAGCTGGTCTTATTCAGCCTCGTGTGTTGACGTGCAGGGTGGGAACAGGCTGGTGTGTGTTCAGAGGAAGGAGAACCAGACCGTCATCGTGACCTGTGACCTCGGCAACCCCATGAGACAAGGACACACAGTAACACGCATCTGATTGGTTCATGTGGTCGTATCATTAATTTGTTGACAACAAACAACAAACAATAAACAACCCCCCCCCCCCATGTGCAGCTGCAGACAGGCCTTGTCTTCAGTGTGGGTCATCTGGAGCAGGTGGAGAGTCACATCAGCTTCACCCTCAGGATCAGGAGGTACCATCTGTCTGCTCATGTGATGATGATGATGATGATGATGATGAAGATGAAAACAGCTGATGTCCGTCTGTCCGTCTGTCAGTAAGAACTCGGTGAACCCCAGCAGTAACGAGGTCACGGTGAAGGTTCTGGTAAGAGCTGAGGCCATGCTGGAAATCAGAGGGTAAGACAATGATCAGAGGAACCAGTGGAACCAGTGGAACCAGTCACAGACTGAACAGGATCATTTGTATTTTCAGAGGCTCCTCCCCTCCAGAAGTTGTCCTGCCCCTCCCTGATTGGCTGCCCACAATGCATCCTGGGAGTCTGGAGGAAGTGGGTCCACTGGTGGAGCATGTTTACGAGGTGAGACGGGTCTGAGGTTCAGCAGTGACCCAGTTCAACACCAGGACTGTGTCTTCAGTAGTAAATGTGATTTGGACCAAGTGGTTCTGTGCCAGTCTGGGTCTCAGTCACTTGTCAGGATAACCAGTGGAACCAGGTCCAATCCATCACCTGTTCCATTATGAATCTGACCTGGCCTGGATTAGGGATTCCTCCCGGTTCTAGACTTGGGAAAGGTGAGAGAGCCTAAGATCCAGTTCTACATCCATGTGGCCATACGCCATCTCATACGCCTGAGTCCAGAGGTGCAGTGAAACGTCACGGTGTGGACCGTGACCCCAGTACCGGTGTGCTGACCCAGGTGTGCTGACCCAGGTGTGCTGGATCCTGGTCCGCAGAGACGAGCTGCAGAAGGTGGATGACACCACCTGCCTGCTCAGAGTTAATCAGACTGATGATATTGATGATGTTGTTGTGCAGCTGAGGAACCAAGGTCCGAGTGCGGTCAACGCCCGGCTGACGGTGGACTTCCCCTCCACTTGGCGTCATCACTTCCTGCTCTACGTCTTCTCCGGTGCCTCTGAAGAATCACTGAACTGCTGGACCCTGAATGCATCAGAGATAGACCCCCTCAAGGTGAAAAACCTGTCTGTCTCTACCTGTCTCTGTCTCTGTCTGTCTTTCTCTTTCTCTACCTGTCTCTGTCTCTGACCTGTCTCTCTCTCTGTCCGTCTCTCTGTCTCTGTCTGTCTCTCTGCAGCTGGCTGGAAACTCCTCCAGTGTGTCTGCAGTTTCTGCGTTGATCGAGCAGCAGGAGACAAACTCGCAGAGACAAACCGTTCATGTGGTGAATATAAAAACTGCATTACTATATAAAAATATATATATACAAATATATAATAATATACACTATGTTTGTGTGTGTGTAGAACTGCAGCAGCAGTGAGACGGGGTGTGTCAGGTTTGTGTGTGATGTCATGGCATTGGGGCGGGGCTTCAGCGCTGTCGTCAGAATCTCAGCCCGGCTGTGGACACACACACTAATCCAGGTACACACACACACACACACACACACACACACACACAGGTGATGGTGACAAGATGATGATGTCATCATGTTTCTTGCCTCAGACACCATATCTGAACTATGAGCTTGTTTCGTCCGCCTCCTATGATGTAATCAACGCATCATCGAAGGTCCAACCAGTGCTGCTGCCGAGTGGACGCACACAGGTACTAACACAATCACACAAAAACACACACACACCTGTGTTCAACAACTGGGCCCAACACATCACTGCAGTCTGTGTGTGTCTGTGTGTGTCTGTGTGTGCATAGACTCAGGTCAGTGTGTTGTGGCGTCCTCCTGACGGAGAGAAAGATGTTCCCATTGGTTACATCATCCTGTCAATCATCTCAGGACTCCTCCTCCTGGGCCTGCTCTGTTTCATCTTCTGGAAGGTATCAATCAATCAGTTAATCAATCAGTTAATCAATCAATCAATCCATCTGTCCAGCCTAAGGTATTGACAGAGGAGTTTCTCAACCTGTGGTTCTGGACTCTGAATGTGGTCAGTTCCTCCACAAAATGGGTCACAGCAGATGATTGGTGTGTGTGTGTGTGTGTGTGTGTGCGTGCGTGCGTGCGTGTGTGTAGTTGGGTTTCTTTCAGCGAACCCGCCCCCCCCTTGATGCTGATGATGAGGGTGATGATGAAGAGCAACAACTGGCTGAGGAGAGTCATGTGACAGAATAACACACACACACACAGTCACATGACGTTGAACACATGATGTTTCACACGTGTTAAATCACAAACTCATTCCTGGGTCAGACCCCCCCCCCCCAAGAAAAAAAAACAAAAACAAAAACAAAAAATACAAAAAAAGCCTTTTATCAGTGAGTAAAATTATGTTGATCAACTTTCACTTGTAATAAATGAAAAGAAAGAAACAAACAGGTTTTTATCCATGAAAAATTCACACACACACACACACACACACACACACAGAGTAACACACACACACACACAGAGTAACACACACACACCATCAGATCAATATCATCTGTGTAACAATGTTAATCAACTGAAACAAGTTGCTTCACTTTGATTTTATAATTATTTAACTTTAACCTTCAAAATAATGAGAGTAAATAAAAACAAAAGCTTGAATGTAAAGCTGCAGAATGTGACAGATGGAGCTCACACTGATCCTGTTCACACACACACACACACACACACACAGTCTCAGACCACTGTGCGTTGTTTCCATGGAAACGGTCGTTACAGGTGATATTTACTGCGCGGTGTTTGTGGGGCAGAAACTCGTCGTGATTTTATTTTGTGTGAAACGGTAAATTCAGAACAGAGGCAAACTCAAACCTCTCGGCTCCTTCACCCTGAGTGTCGCCTCTCAGGCAGTGTGACCCACCTCCTTCAGGGTGAACAAATGAAAGCCTGTGATTGGTGGACCAGGTTGGAGGCGGTTCAGGACCCCAGGACTCTCAGGGAGGATGAGGAGGATTAGAGCAGATTAGAGAGCGGTTTATAACGGCAGAGAAGAAGACAACGGGACACAAGCCGAGACCGACTGGACTCAGTGGACCAGCTGGACTGGACCAGATGCGGTGAACTGGGAGCAACTTGACTGACGTCAATCTAACAAGACCAAGTTAGGAACGAGGGGCGGAGGGGTGGGCTGAGCCGGCCTGAACTGGTCCTTACTGGTGGGAGCTGGTCCGGGGGACAGAAGGTGACCCGATGGATGGTTTCCAGGCCTACGGGGCAGGGAAAGCGGGCGGAGCCTTCGACCCGCTGACCTTCATCAGACAGCCCCAGACTGCGATGAGGATCCTGTGCTGGGTGAGTCAGATGACGTAATGATGATGTCACAGTTCGACGGGAAGCTTTCGGAGTGAGCTCAGGCGTTCTGATCGATGACATACTGACAGTGGGAAGAGCTACAGGTACAGGTAGACGGGTAAGAAAGTACCGGTGGAACCGTCCTTTCGGTTCATGGCTTGTTCACACTACAATACCCATAAGTCTCAGCGGCTGTTGCCATGGGGAGCGAGTCCGAGGTCTGAGGTGAGAACCAAACATCAACTTACCTGCCTGTCAGCTAAATGCACCGAGGCCTTTGTTGCTCAGTTTAATGCTGGAGTTTCGCAGATTTTTAATGGTTGTTGTTGATGTCGTGATGACGAGATTCACAAATTCTGTTTTAAGTTTTAACACACACCTGTCCAGGTAGCTGCCATCTTTGTTAAGAAACACCTGTGTTTCCAGTAACTACAGGTGTGTTTGTGAGAGTGTCATCAGTGCTCCCGCTCACCCCCACCTGACAGGTGAAACACCTGAGTGCCAGACACATCCGCTTTCTTTTTCAGTCTAATCAAACTCCAGCCAATCAGAAGGAGGGGGTGGAACCAAATGCTCATTCAGCAAATGCTCCTTCCGCTGATTGGATCCTTTAAGCAGAAGAGAGATGCTGATTTGTTGCATTGTGAGTGGGACACAATCCAAGGTCATTTACATGAAATAATAAACACAGTTTCATGTCCAGCTCACTGGTCTGGTTTAGAGTGTGCTGGGGGGGGTGTCTTCCTCATCATGGATGCTCCATGTTTCATTCTGTGTCGTGTGTTGGTTTTGGCCATTATGTCCTGTTCTGATTTAGTTAAAGTTATGTTCAATGAACAATGGTGTGTGTGTGTGTGTGTGTGTGTGTTCGTCATGAGACTGGTGTTAACATTCCTGAGGTTCAACACAAGACTCCTTAAACAAAACCTCTCTGTGTAACTCTGCTCTGCTCTGATTGGACAGTGAGCGGCTGCACAGATTGGGTGGTTTGACTCTGAATCATATTGATATTAAATATTTTTGCGTTAAGCTGCTCCAGCCTTTTTCTGACCCTGACATTAATTCACATGAAAACACAACATGATTTCCTGAAGAAGCAATTTATTTGTTGTTTTCATGTGCCACTGTGATTGGCTCAGCTGCTTCTGAGCAATAAGAGCGAGGTTGTGATTGGTGAATTTGTTGACTCCACCCCTCTGGTCTGACACTTTGTGCAGGTGAGACCTGCAGCTTTGGAACTTTAAATTGACATCATGCCTCTTCTGTAGAGAGTCTGTGTCAGCACTTAGCTAATTCTCTGTATTTAGCTCTTCTCTATCGTGATCCTGGGCTGCATCGCTAACGAGGGTTACATTAACCGACCCGAAGAGGTGGAGGAGTACTGCATCTTCAATCGCAACCAGAATGCCTGCAGCTATGCTGTTGCCATGGGAACGCTGTGTTTCCTCTGCAGCGCTGCTTTCCTGGCACTGGACGTTTACTTCCCTCAGATCAGCGGCGTGAAAGACAGGAAGAAGGCCGTTATGGCTGACATTGGCGTTTCAGGTGAGACTCTGCCTGCTCTGGTTGTGTCATCTTCACCTGTTGGTGTTTCAGTAACCTGTGTTACCTCTGGTCTCTGCAGCTCTCTGGTCTCTCGTCTGGTTCGTGGGTTTCTGTTTTCTGGCGAACCAGTGGCAGGTTTCCAAAGAAGAGGACAACCCTCTGAACGAAGGAGCCGACGCCGCTCGAGCCGCCATCGTGTTCTCCTTCTTCTCTGTGTTCACTTGGGTACGTACCTGAACTACGCCACCTGACTGTTAACCTTCAAATTCTTTAGACTGGTATGAATTAAAAAATAATAATGCACACAGGAGTAACTGAGCTTGTTTGCTGCTAGACACATCCAAGCAGCAGTGTGACAGATGTCTCTGTTGTAATACTGGTCTATGGGGAAAGTTGGAAGTATCAGCAGCTGAGAGCGACTGACTCACTGAAGGTTCTTAATCTATCAAGACATCCGTGATCTACACAGGAGCCTGTAAGGTCCTGGCTGTAGGTTCTGCTTTATTTTTAGATATCTGTTGTTAAAAAGATGGAACTGTATTAAGACACTGGGACGAATGTGTGTGCATGCTGTGTGGTCAGACGCTGTACTACAGCACAGGTACTGAAGAGGTTCTTGAACTCCTCAAAAATGATGGGAAGTTCCCAAAACCGTTCCTAAATTCCAACACAAAGTTCCCGAGCTCCTAAAAGCTCCCTTAGCTTCTAAAGAAGGTTCTGGGGTTCTATAAAAGTTTCTCAAAGTGGGAGAGGGCTCGTATGAAATACTCGGGTGCCTTGTTCTTGGTTCTGGGTTGGAACCTCCTCCCTTCTCAGGAGGTTCCAGAAAAACTCAGCAGAGTCCAGGTTTTTTCAAGAAGACATAAAGAGATCAAGTCTCACAGAAACTAGACGTTCTCCAGCTTCTCCAGCTTCTTCTGCAGGAGAACGTCCAGTTCTGTCAAACAGCTGGTTCTAGCTTTAAACTTTAAGATCGTTTATTTCAGTAATAAAACATTTATATGAAGACATTTAACATGTGTTTCTCTGTGTGTGTTTGTTTTTGTGCATCTGTGCGTGATATGCTGCGTCTTTTTGTGTGTTTGTGTGTATATTGTGTGTAGGGAGGTCTCACTCTGCTGTCGTTGGAGCGTCTGAAGAGAGTGTCATTTGAAGAAGAATACAACAAACTGTTCAGCCCTCCACTTGCCTAACACACACACACACACGCCTAACTTGCCTCTCTCATTCAGCCAATCAGAGTTCCTGTGCTGTCTTCTCAGCTCAGTGTGGATTGGTTGGTCTAAGTGCCTTCCTGTTACCATGACTACAAAATGACACAGTGATTTAAAATGATGTCATGGTGTTTGATATGATGTCATAATGTATCCTGATGATTAAAGACAATGTGATGATGAAGATTAAAGATGTGTGGTATATGAAGAGTTAACCATGTGTGGCTTTGTGTGATGTCACTGTCATCATGATGTCATCAGATTAAATCAGACTGCATTGATCCTTAAAGGTGATCACTCACCACAGCAGAGAAACTAATTTAAAAACGAAAATCAAAGGTTAGTTACATGTCATGTACATTAATGAGTGAATGTGAACTGTGCCAACAATGATATTTAAATAGAAAAAGTTGAATGAATAGAACTAAATACGTAATAAAAACACTCACATAGATAAATAAATGCTCAGTGAATACTGATATTAGCAGATTTGTTGTGAGTCAGTTAGCTAACTGCTGGACCAACACTGACGAGCCGAACAACCATCGCTTCTCTCTATGACGCCACATAAATAAATCAAACCAGAAATCTGTGGAATACTGTTTGTGACTGAAGCAACAGGTTTTAATAAAGTTTTATATCTGGCATCTACCTGCAGGCTGTCCAGGGTCTGCTGGGAGTCCACCAGTTTAAGATGGGGGCAGACTGTGTCACCTTCAATCAGGACTACATCGATCCAGACCAACAGGAACCTCCAGAGGCTCCACTCACTGTGGAGTGAAGGGTGGGGACTGAGAAATGATGCATTCTGGGTAGTTGTATGTTGTGATGTGTGATGATGATGCACCCCCCCCCCACCCCCCCCACACCCCAACACACACATACACAAAGACTGGACCAAAATCAGATTTGTAACCCAAGATTTAAACATGTCATATGTTCATATTAAACAGTTCTTCAAATATCATGTTATTTAAAAAAAAAAAATAAAACCAAACCACGTCTGTGTGTGATGCACATTTCACTTCCTAACATTATTGTTCCAAATGTTGAGCCTTAATGAAAATAATGCAGATTCCAGAAGAAAAGATTCAAGACTGATTCAGCTCTGTGGTTTTCTGGATTAATTGCTGCTGTGACTCATTGTCCAACTAAAACTTTAGGAGATGAGTCACTGTTTACAGTGTGAAAAGTAAAGTGTGGCCTGTTTTGACTCGTTGATGATCAACAGACCAGTTACAGTAAAACCTGATACATCAACGAATTCGCTTCATATTTAACTAATCCAAAATAACATGTTGTTATGAAGCTAACATTAATCTTAATGGTGTAACTGACTCTGGTTGGTTCTCATGATGTCACCTGATAGTCTGCGCCAAGCCTGATTGGTCCACAGTCAAAAACCAGTTTCACCTGAGATCAGCTGACATGTTTCTACCCTTGTGCTGCAGACTGTGCTGTTGAAACACACCTGAAGCACCTGGATGCAGGTGAGTGTGTTGATCTCTCGTTACATTAACCAGAACAAAACTACGACTTGTCTGATTGAACAGAGCAGCTTTTAAACTTCAACCACAAACTCGGCCTCTATCTTTCTTTGCTGAGTCAGCACAAACTGTGACTCACTGCTTTGTGTGTTGGTGAAAGACGGCAGAGCTTTAAAAAGTATCAACAAAATGTGAGTCATCAGCTGTGACAAACAAAGAACCTGTAACAGACCGAATGAATGTGAAGCTGCAGATGATTCAACTAAAATAGAAATGTTGATTAATAGAGTGAGTCACTCTGTGTCTACTGTGTGTGTTAAAGTAAAGATCAAACAGAGTTTTCATGATAATCTGAGTTAAAGGAACATTTAAACTGAAGAAAGGGTTACTGGATAAAAACAAGATTTTATTAAAAATGATAATTTCAAATGAACAAAAACACAAACAAGAAATATTGAAAATGTTCTATATAAACAGAAAAGTCTCAAATAAACTAAGAACAAAAAGTAAATAAATAAATAGATAAATAAATAAATAAATTAATAAATAAATAAATAGGTCAAATAAATAAGCGTTGAACTCAAATTGACATCACAGGTGGGCGTGGCCTCTGTCATCTGTGGGCGTGGTCAGTGTATGAAACAGCTGTGGTGTTGCTGCAGCGCGGTCTTCAGGACTGAGAGGACGTCTCTCCTCAGAGCCATCCAACCACAGGCAGCGCTGTCCTGAATGACACAGAGAGAGACCTCAGCTCTGATTGGTCTACACGCTCGCCCAGTCATAATCTGATTGTAATCTGAGATTTCAATTATTTAGAATCTTTCTTGTTCATTTAATATAAATATGGTAAAAAATAGCCACTAGAAAATAAAAAGTAAAATAAATGAATTCATGAATTCACATTTTAGCATCACATTCATCGTCATCAGTTCATGGATGTTTTGAAACCAGCTGTGAAGAGAAAAGAAATGTTTACCTGCTGCTGCACAACACTGGTCACGTTTGTGAAGTAAGGGGTTAAAACATCAGGACCAGTATCTGTGGACGCCTGGAGACGGGGAGACGGGGTTATTAATGAATGAACGAACGAATGATTGATGAGGAATCTCACAGGTGCTACTCACGCAGCCTGCCCCCTCCTCCAGCACTCGGTCCTGCAGGATCCGGAAGGTGTTGAGTTTCCCGTTGTCCCAGGCGATGCCGCCCTCTCCGGTGGGTGGCCCATCATTCTGAAACATCAACTGCTGCATCCCCAACAGTGACTCGTGCACCACCCATAATGCCCGGCGGCACTGCGGGGAACCAATCAAATTGAAGAAGATTTGTACACAAACCGTTTGAGTATACATATCCAGCTCCGTCATTGGCTGAGAGGCCTAGGTGAGGTTGCAGGCTTACCTGAAGTTGATTGGCTGTGGCAGCAGGGAAGGCGGAGTCTGGAAAGGAGATGTTGACGTTGTACCTCAGGCAGTGGACAGGAAAAGCACCCCCCTAAGAGGACAGACACAGTTAGACAAAGCAGTTAAGTGAAGTTAAGTCTCGAGTATGCAGGTGACGGGTCAGGGTCTTACCAGGTCCCTGAGCTGGTGGTGGGTTTTCTGGACCAGGTTTGCCCGCAGCTTGCAGGTCGGCATGGCAACCACCATCAACTGGAGGCTGCAGAGCTGCAGGAGGACCAGGAGGACTCGAGACATTGTCATTGTCCTGGGTCTGATGGTTTTTGTTTCACGGGATCTTCAAAAATTACTGGTTTTTCAGCTGGTCTTCGTCCAGTCCTGGTCCTGGTCTTTCAGGTCCTGAGGTTCAGAAATAGACTGCAGATTTAGTTAAGTAAATAGTTGTAAACAGAAATAAGCAGTTATTCTGAGTTTCAAAAATCTTCACCTGATGTAGTCTTGCTCTGGTTCAGGCAGTCTTGGTTCTGGTTCAGATCCTGGTTGGAGCTGGATGGAGCGAGCAGCCTAAGGTGAATTCAGATCACCTGGAACAGAAAGAAAGGCAGCAATCAGCTAATGACAGACAGGCAGACACAGCCCGGCAGCAGTTCAAACCTGGATCAGTCCAGACCAGGTGAGTCACCTCCAAGGGATTCAGGTTTTTAAAAAGGAATGTTTCTCTGAAGTTTCCACAACGTTTTACAGTAAAATAAGAATAAGTAAGAATAAATTAATGGAGTTTAATTTCAACACAAGTTCTGTTTTCATCTGACCCGATATAAAATAAAAAAAGTATGATATATACACAGTGTTGTATTCACTTACTGCGATCAGAACAAATGTGTAACTACGAATCTCTGAGCAGAACTTAAAACAGCAGTTCTGTGTTGAGCAACAACAGGAGGATTATGAGAATTGTGATTATGAGGATTGTGAGGAACATCACATTCAAAAGACATTCAAAAAGACAAAAGCATAAAATGTGCAGTAAAAGTTTAATTACAAATGTCTCCATGGACAGTTTGTTGTGTTTGTGATAAATAATTATTGTGTTCAATAAAATGATAAGTAATTACTGATCAGAGCAACTGCAGACTGTTCATGGAGATACATAAAGAATTGTAAAGTCAAAGATGAACGCTGACCTGAGCGTCTGTCGCGGCGGCTGCAGACCGACCTGAAACTTCAGGCTTCGTTAACTGACGAATGGGACGCCGCGTTAATATTCATCTGG
The DNA here is from genome assembly GCA_016785225.1 of Psettodes erumei. Lineage (NCBI taxonomy): Eukaryota > Metazoa > Chordata > Actinopteri > Pleuronectiformes > Psettodidae > Psettodes > Psettodes erumei. Next base: position 361,994 of record JAFBJZ010000883.1, read on the forward strand.
AGGACTGACGCGTCATGTGGGACTGTTGCCGTTTGTCACAAAAACGCAACGCAATTTTCCGACTGACAAGTTTCCCTGTTTGCGGCGGTCAGAAACACTCAGCGTCAGATGGAAATCTGGAGATTTGTCAGCGCAGCGGCAGGGTCTGTGTTTCCGTTCAGGCCGCTGACGGAAACTTGAACTTTAAATTTAATGAAAGATTCCAAAAATTAAATTGACTAAAATGAAAAAAGCGACATTGAGTCACAGTGAGTCCTGGACCCTTAGAGATCAGGGCCTGCTTCATTCTGAGTGTTAGGGTTCTCAGTCACCTCTGAAATGAAACTAAAATCTGTTTCTGTTTGTTTCTGTTGATGATGAAGTCGACTTTTACGTAATCCTTCAAAAATGTTTGCTTCTCAGTCTGAGTGTTAGAGTTAGCGAGTTATAACAATAATAATAATAATAATAATAATTATTATTATTATTATTTTATTGCTGTGGTTGTTTTGGAGCCAAGAGTTCAGTCTCAGATGTTGAGATTCCAGTTAATTCCAGTCGAGGAATAGGAAAGTATTTCCATGTACAGACTGAGTACTGTTTTAATCTACAAGTTGAAGGTACTTGTACTTTACTTCATTTGATAATTTGACAGACAGGATCATCTTACAGCACAGTGAAATACTTTAACTGTGATACTTTCTCCACATGGAGCTGAGAATACCTATGTACTTTTACTTTGGCATCAAAACTTATATCATTACTCTGAGGTTATGGTATTGGTACATAGACTGAAGTACATGATGTGAGTACTTGTGAGTACCACAGCTTTTGACATGAGGTATTAGTGTTTGTCTTTACTCAACTTATCCATGACAAATAAATTATAGTAACTTCATTTTAGAGATTGTGTTTGATCTTTTTCTCATTTAAAATTTAATAGTTATTTGATGAAACTCAGCAAAAAATATAAAAAGTGCAAAGTAAAAACAGAAGTTTTATCATGAAAGAGAAACATTGTTAGATGGCCGAAGTTTTATTAAACACCAAATTGTTTCTTTGAATTTAATATTGACTGTTTGACTTATTTAAAAGTTCAGATTTAGATGAAACATTTCTCTCTCATTTAAAATTTTTTCTGTCTTCTCACTAATGAATTATTTTAATAAACAGTGTTTAAATGTGTTTTATATGAGAAATGTTTGTTTTCTCCTGCAAACAGAATCTGAACAGATGAAACAAACTCACGTCACAGTTACGAGGTCCTGCGGGTCCTGAACTGCGGGTCCTGAACTGCGGGTCTTGATCTGGGCTGATGAGGTTCTCCTTCAGGCTGGTGGTTGTTGTGGTTCTGTCTTCTTGTGGTTTATAAAGCTTTGTCCCCCACAAACATAGATTACAAAATTTTGGAATTCCCCTTTTTCTTCAAAAACCCAGAGTTTTGTTTTGTTTTTTTTTTTTTTTTACCTACGATGCAGTTTCAAAGGGTTACCCCCGAAAGTGGGTAAGGTGTGTGTTTGTGTGTGTGTGTGTGTGTGTGTCGGGGGTTCCACTGAAATTCAGTTCTTTAACTTTCTTACAAATATGAGATGAATTCATGAATAAATTATGGGTTGAGATATATTTAGGTTTAGATCAAGAAACACTGAGATTAAAGGTCCAAACTTTTACTTTCAAGATATAATCTGTTTGATGTTAATCTGTTTGGTCACTTTAACTGATTGCATTCTGAGTTGATGTTTTTTTAAATCCATAAAACAAACTAACTTTGCATTTTTATTGTTTTTTAACTGACTCAGGTTCTTTTCAAAGAATCGGCAGAAGTTGGAAAATAAAAGTCATCGTACGCTGCAGGGCCGTCCACAAACTTCTGGCCACAATGTGGGTTTCATTCATTAAACCCATCAGTGTCGTCACAGCTCAGGATGCGGTTTCCCCCCGAACTCTTCAGTTTACGTTTACAGAGAAAAGACGGCGTGGAGGGACGGAAGATGAAGAGAAAGACAGAGCGAGACAGACGACAGGAAATTCAGTTCACATTTAGACAGAAAAGAAAGAAACGACAGAACACACTGTGAAAACAGGAAGGAAACGACGTTCTACTACCTGAGGGTTCTCTGAATGAGCGCAACGAAACCGCTTCACTTTCCAATTCCTCTGCGAGAGAATCCGTCACGATTCAGCAGAGAAAAACATTACGAGACACTTTTCAGACCCACAAACTGAGAACATCGTCCACGCCTGCCACGGTTCTGCTGGGTTCTGTTATCACTGCAGCTCCTCGGCCTCGGTGGTTACCAGACGCAGAGTCCACGCCAAAGTGACCGCCAACAAGTTTTTAATCGAGTTTAGTTCCTGCAGTAAAAATCAGATTAAATCATTAGATAATAATTAGAATCGACTTTAATAAATAAAAACAGAAACATTTAATAAGTTAAACAGAATAAATGCCGTTATTTATCACTTCACGTACAGTAACGTACAGTTAAAAGGCGTGAAGAAGCAAGCGCTGCACGCAGAGCTGCAAAAATCACCGTGAATGTGTTGAGTCTGTTGTGAGTCTGTTGTGAATGTGTTGAATCTGTTGTGAGTCTGTTGAGTCTGTTGTGAGTCTGTTGTGAATGTGTTGAATCTGTTGTGAGTCTGTTGAGTCTGTTGTGAGTCTGTTGTGAATGTGTTGTCTGTTGTGAGTCTGTTGTGAATGTGTTGAATCTGTTGTGAGTCTGTCGTGAATGTGTTGAGTCTGTTGTGAGTCTGTTGTGAGTCTGTTGTGTGTCTGTTGTGAGTCTGTTGAGTCTGTTGTGAGTCTGTCGTGAATGTGTTGAGTCTGTCGTGAGTCTGTCGTGAATGTGTTGAGTCTGTTGTGAGTCTGTTGTGAATGTGTTGAGTCTGTTGTGAGTCTGTCGTGCGTCTGTCGTGAATGTGTTGAGTCTGTTGTGAGTCTGTTGTGAGTCTGTTGAGTCTGTTGTGAGTCTGTCATGAATGTGTTGAGTCTGTTGTGAGTCTGTTGTGCGTCTGTCGTGAATGTGTTGAGTCTGTTGTGAGTCTGTTGTGAATGTGTTGAGTCTGTTGTGAGTCTGTTGTGCATCTGTCGTGAATGTGTTGAGTCTGTTGTGAGTCTGTTGTGCGTCTGTCGTGAATGTGTTGAGTCTGTTGTGAGTCTGTTGTGAATGTGTTGAGTCTGTCGTGAGTCTGTCGTGAATGTGTTGAGTCTGTTGTGAGTCTGTTGTGAGTCTGTTGAGTCTGTTGTGAGTCTGTCATGAATGTGTTGAGTCTGTTGTGAGTCTGTTGTGCGTCTGTCGTGAATGTGTTGAGTCTGTTGTGAGTCTGTTGTGCGTCTGTCGTGAATGTGTTGAGTCTGTTGTGCGTCTGTCGTGAATGTGTTGAGTCTGTTGTGAGTCTGTCGTGAATGTGTTGAGTCTGTTGTGAGTCTGTTGTGAGTCTGTTGGGTCTGTTGTGAGTCTGCTGTGTGTCTGTTGTGTGTCTGTTGTGAGTCTGTTGTGCGTTGGTTGTGAGTCTGTCGTGAATGTGTTGAGTCTGTTGTGAGTCTGTCATGAGTCTGTCGTGAATGTGTTGAGTCTGTTGTGAGTCTGTTGTGAGTCTCTTGTGAGTCTGTTGTGCGTCCACTGATTCCACAGGTCTGCATACTGGATCTGGAGTCAGAACCGGACTCAGAGATCCGGATCAGGTGTTGCTGTCGTGTCGGTGCTGTTTGAGCCAATCACAGGAGAGCGCCATCTGTTTTTAACTCAAACAGGTGGGGAAGCGTCAGAATGAGAATCACAGGTCACAGTAACTTGAACAGGTAAACGTTCACCTGGTCTGTGTGACGTCACCAAACACGTAATAATATGGACCGACGGGACCAGGACGTGAGAAATAGTGTGTTCGGAAGGATTTGAGTATTTTCAGGTGTTCCAGTAGAAGGCAGTGTGTAAGTCCGTGGAGGTTGTCTGCGAGAAGAAGAAGAAGAAGAAGCAGAAGAAAAAAAAAAAAAGAAAAAGAAGAGGAAAAAGAAGAAGTGACATGCGGAAGCGGTGTGTTTCTGAGCTTTTCCCTGCTTTTCTCTTTTGTTTGGTTTTGTTTGTTTTTTGTCTGCCTCGTTGTTTATTTTGGGCTCGCGGTGTTCGGAGCTTCTTTACACTCACACTCCCGTCGGGGCTCGCGCCAACCAGGGATAAATTGAGGCGGATGATGTAGAGGATCGATAAGCAAATATCACGCATCGCGGGGAGGACGTGCGGACGTTTGGTCGTACAGAAGTTTGTAAACGCCTCACACGTCGGCGTCATTTACACCTGAGACAGGTGAGTACGTTTGAGACGCGGGGCTGCGGTCCGGTTCCGTCGCAGTTAAGGAGACGAGCCTTCGGTGTCTCCGAGCTCATCTCCTTCAGCTTCCTATGTTAAGGCACGGAACCGACGGAACCCGTTCAGGATCCAGAACTCCAGAGATCCGCTCTGTCACAGAAACTATAAATTATAATTTAGCCTGCACCTTATTTTTTATTTATTTTCACAATATCTTATTTATTTGTTACTTCATATGAGTAATTAACTGTACTGTACTACATATACTGTGTACTCTGGACTGAGCCAGGACTGACGCAGACCAGAGTCCTCTGTTCAGACCTGTTGGATCCACAGACAAGCTCAGTGCTGGATTTGGTCTCGGTGGACCAGGTCTGCAGTACGGGTTCTCACCCTGTGGATCTGGACTCCTGGTCTGGCTCAGACCATGACATGATGATCACCAGTAGAACTGCGACTGCGATCCTGCTTTTGTGTGTGCTGCTGTTGTGAGTACTGAAGTATTAATACTACTGGAGAGTAGTTGCATTTTTACTATCACAGTAAAGACAGAGCTGCAGTTACTTAGTTAATTGATTAATGAAGAAGTTGATCAATGAGGTCTTTGTCCGCCCACAGAGTTCTGTACTACTTCGTGATCCCGATCCACTGGAGAAACAGGTACCACACGTGGTTCATTAGCCCCGCCCTCTTTAATCACCTGTTCACCTGTGACAGTGCTTCATGTGTTGTGTTACTGTACAATTTTTGATATGAAATCTCTCATGAAATTAAGTACACTAAAGTACTGCAGTACTTTAGAGTACACGCTGACTGATACACTGTTCTCATCTGATCACAGACAGTACACCTGGTCTGACATCACCTGCAGGTGAGCAGTCGGTCGTGTTTTCACTTTGAGTTTTTATTTTCCAGGAAACTGAACATTCACTTTCACTGTGGTTCAATAACGATCCTCCAGTTTATTGATTTGTTGATGATGTAATCAGTGTGTGTGTGTGTGTGTGTTTAGACCTGCTGCTGAAGACATCATCAGTCGTGAGTCACCCCTGCAGGCTCCCAACCAGTAAGTGCATCTTCATCTTCCTCATCATCACAGCTGTCAGTAAAAGGAGCTTCATGGGGGGCTGTTAGCATGTGTTAGCATATGGGGGCTGTTAGCATGTGGGGGTCGTGAGCTCTTCTGACGAGGAACCCGTTTGTGTTTCAGTCTGACGTACAAACAGCCCAGCATCTTGCAGGGGTGAGTATCAGTCCCTGCCATTGCTGTTGTTGTTGTTGTTGTTGTTGTTGTGTTGTTTGTTTATATCAGCGTGTGTGTGTAGTCGTACCGATGTGGTGACCGTGACGCCCTGGCTGGCTCCCGTGGTCTGGGAGGGAACCTTTAATCCGGTTCTCCTCGACAGCGTCTACAGACAGAAGAACATCAGCATTGCAGTCACTGTGTTCGCCGTGGGAAAGTACGAAGCCACAGCGCTGCACGCCACCACATGAACAAAGCGTGTCGGGTTTGACCTTTGACCTGGAGGTGACCCGTCTCGCCCTCTTCACAGGTACATCAGGTTCCTTAAAGACTTCCTGGAGACGGCAGAGCAGCACTTCTTTGTCAGTTTCGACACTCACGTGTACGTCTTCACCGACTGTCCGAAAGAGGTGCCCCAAGTCAAAATGTCCACTGGCAGACAGGTAAAGGAAGGATGCGGGCGACGTGTTCTGTATTCAACAAACTGGTCCCAGAACAGCCGGACTAAAAACAACCTCCCCCAACCCAGCTGACGGTGCGCGCGGTGCCCAGCTCCAAACGCTGGCAGGATATTTCCGCTCGCAGGATGGAGCTGATCCAGACGCTGATCGAGGAGGAGCTTCGAAATCACACCGACTACATCTTCTGCCTGGACGTTGACTCCAAGTTCCACGGCCGCTGGGGGGCGGAGTCACTGGGGGCGCTGGTCGCTGTGGTGCATCCAGGTCAGTGGAAAGTTCTTTCTGTACGTCGTACTCGTTGGTGCCATGCCCCCCCCCCAAGCCTGGAACTCATCGTCTTCTCCACGACTGCCCGTTGTGTTTACAGGTTACTACAGAGAGAACCGTGACAGTTTCCCCTACGAGCGGAGGCCCGCCTCCAGAGCGTACATGGCTCCTGGGGAGGGAGACTTCTATTACTGTGGGGGGGCGTTCGGAGGCCTTCTGCCAGAGGTGCACAAGCTCACCCGAACCTGCCGCTTCAACTTCGAGGATGATGCCAAAAATGACATTGAGGCTGCCTGGCAGGAGGAGAGTCACCTGAACAGGTAGGGGGGGGGTGAGTCACCTGAACAGATAGGGAGGGGGTGAGTCACCTGAACAGGTGATGACTGTACTGTGTTTTCAGGTACATGTGGATCAACAAACCTAATAAGGTTCTGTCACCTGAGTATCTGTGGCAGGATTTCAAAGCCAGAAACCCTGAAATTCGCATCATCAGGTTCTCCGGAGTTATCAAGAACTACGCCGAGATCCGACCCAATGCCTGAGGAATCCGAACTGAGCTAGACTGGACCGGACTGAATCTGAGGAGGCAAGCGTGGTTTGAATGGGATGGAAAAACCTGTATCTCCATACATCTGTGGAACTGGTTCATGCTGGGTCAAGCACTCCTCACCTGTCGGTTCTCCGCTTTACGTCTCAAAGTCCAAAAACTGCAGGTTCTTCAAAACCCGATCCAGCCCCTTCCAGGCTCTGGACTTGCTAACATGGCGTCATCTTACTGTGGTGATGTGAATTGTAAGGAAGCTTTAAATCAACACTGAGAGGAGATCATGTGAACCTCTGCATTGGATGATGGATCCTGGTCTGGACCACCTCTGCTGGTTCTGTTGGGGTTCAGGTCTGTGGTTCTTTGTCTGAATGCTGGATTCTGAAGGAGTACAGGTGAACCATGAAGCTTCGCACAAAGACTGACAGAGACATTCAGTGGTGGGGGGTGAAGTGATTCAGGTCTGGTGAAACTCTGCACCTGGATCCACCTCGCTCCACCTGTTTTAATAATGTGATGATCAAATGTGATTTTACCTCAAGTGGATTTTGAACAAAGGACTTTTACCTGTAGTGAACTTCTAGTACTTTGTACTGGTACTTTTCTTGAAGTAAAAGTCTTGATTACTTCTTGCACCACTGCTTGTGGGTGTATTTCACTGCCTCACGAGACGAACTATTCCTTTAACTCATGGACGTTCATCCTGTTTTCTAAATGGAACTCAACAATCAGAACCTTTGTGCCAACTGGCCTTCACCTGTCACCTGTGTGGGACGTCAGGTGGTGATGATGGACCTGTAGCTCCACCCTCAGGTCTACAGAGGGAGGTGGGCAGGGCCAGAAACATTACAAATCACATTTAGAAAATATATGCAGATACAGTAAAAAAAGGTGTAATATATAATGTAGTATAACAAAAATATATCGTCGCTGCACATCCAAAAATCCAGTCATAGCATCTAAAATAGACGTGATCAATAAATGTTTCTAAGTGAGATCAATAAATTACCATAAAAGCCTGATGCATCAGCAGAAATGATATTTTCCACTTAAAACCCACAAGAATGTGGAGAATCACATCATGTCATGGATGAAACCTGCAGATTTTATTATTTTGTTTATTATGTGCTTGGTTTCAGTTTAAAAAGTCATTAACTAAACGTTCTGTGACTCTCCAGAGGATCTGATCACGACTTAACCTGTATACTAAAATATAATAAGATTAATTAGTTAATGCTGATTAACTGGTAAATGGAGTTCACATGGCCGAAGGGCCCATAGGCAGAGCTTAGTTTGGGCTCCAGGGGCTTCGTCGGTTCACGTCGTCTCGTCTTTGTCCGTTTGGTGTCGACACAAAGTGGCCGCGCTCTGATTAGTTATTGTTGCGGCATCAGATAACGTTCGTTCGTGCCGATGGAGTGGAGATAACATCTGCTCTTGTATGTTTATCTTTGTGAGGACGTTGAGTCGGGTCCTCGCTTTGATCCAGACCATCAAAGAAACATATAGATTTGTGGGATTACTAATCTGAGCCAGTTTGATCTTCCTGCTGTCAGCGCCCAGGACACGCCAGGAACCAGACCACGTTCCACATGATTTAATCCACATTTTAAAGTCGTAAAATGTCATGTCATGTCTCCAACAGAGAATCACACATCACCATCAAATCCACAGTTATTTAATGGGTTAAAACGTCATATCATAGAAATTCAAACGTGTGAGTGTAAATCTGACTTCCTCTTCCCGAGGAGAAAGAGGAAGTCATCACAAAGACAGGAAGTGAAAATAAGAAGCGTGTGTGTTTAAGTGTGAGAGCAGTCGTGTTGGTAAGACACGTTAAAAACAGGAGGGTGTGTGTGTGGAGAGAGAGAGACAATCAAGGTGCCCTCGCACGCCCAATCCGTTTATGGTGTGTGTGTGTGTGTGTGTGTGTGGGCGGGTTAAAATCACACACAGACATGATTTCATTTCATGGTGAGGGAGCACAACAGTAGAATGAAAATGAGGAGGAAGAGAGAGAGAGAGAGAGAGAGAGCTGGGGGGTGGGGGAGAGTGGAGGGGAGAGAGAGAGAGAGGCAGCTGATGATCAGATCAGACTCAGACCAGGAGCCGTCAGACCAGGAGCTGTCAGACCAGGAGCTGTCAGACCAGGAGCCCTCAGACCAGGAGCCCTCAGACCAGGAGCCGACCGATGAGCAGCTCCTTCACTTTTGTCAACAAGCGACTTCAACTGGAGAGAAACAGGTTTGATGTTTTCTTCTCTTCACAGTTCAGATTATGATCAATCATATGTTTAATCAGAATCAGTGTTGGATCAAGTCCGACCCGTTTCTGCCGTGTAAAAATAATGTTATTATTTACAACAACCTGCTGCTTCTGTCTGAGTGGAGAGAGAAAGGTTCGAATGCCTTTTCTGCTTTCTTTAACAGAACAGACTGATGTCAGGTTTAACTTTATATGATGCAGGTGCAAACAGTAGACAGGTGAGACTGAACCTGATGCTAACTGTCAGCTCATCAGTACCACACAGTGCAGTCCGTAAAAGGTGAATATCGACGTTGGCTGGTGATATTAACAAAAGATAAAGAGGAGCCCGCATAGAGCCCTGAGGTTCTCCCCAAAAAACAGTTAACTGTTCTTATCATTCAACATGCACTCATGTTTTCTGTCATCACACTGTAAGAAAGTGACATGATCTTGTCGTCCTCTCAGGTGTGCGTCTCCATGGCGGTAGGTGTGTGTATGTTGCTGAGCGTCTGTGTCGGTGTGTGTGTAGCGTTTAACCTCGACACGTCGTTCCCGCTGCTGAAGATGGGTGGAGATGGGACTTTGTTTGGTTTCTCGGTCGCCCTCCACCAAGACCTAAAGAAAGACACCTACCAGTAAGTACGCAGCGGTCGGTCTGCAAAGATCAGTGCTGGATAATTTTCAGAAGTGACCTGATGAGAAAATTCTCCCTCAGCCAGTCACGTGTGACAGTGTGTGATGCTGTTGTTTAGTTCAGTTAAATCAACTTGTTTTTTGAGCTGAGAGTAAAATAATTGTGTAGATGCAGAAAATAGCAGAAAAACTAACTAAAGTACAAGTTCCCCAGAAATGTACTTCAGAAAATGTCCCGATGTTTAAAATGAACTGAGATAATTCTCAGTTTCAGTTTCAGTCTCTGAGTAAAACAGAACAGCCAGACGTGTGTGTGTGTGTGTGTGTGTGTGTGTGTTGTAGGGTAATAATGGGCTGCATGTCTTCTGTAAATGAAAAATACTTTTAACTCTGTTACACAAGAGGAATTCAGGCACACGCACACACACTCAGGTGAATGCCCTGCAGTGTTCAGTGTTTGGATTATCCTGGGAAAACATCAGTGCATCAGTAAGAGGGGCTTCCTGAAGAGGTCGCAGGGGTCACTGAGGAAGCTCGAGTGCTTATGAAGAATCATGTATAGGTCCTTGAAGGTTCAAGAGGTCTGAAAAGTACTTTCAGGAGTTCCTTATCTTTCTTTGGATCCCAGCAATAGTTGATGTGAAATTTGTCCCGAGGGAGGAAGTATCATGCAGCAGTCCTGGAAAAGATGTTTGTGACTTATTATGATTCTGTTGGTGCCGACCAGGGAACTGTGTTCATCATACATTCACATATCGTATCCAGTTCCATTAAACTGTCCCATTAACAGCAGCTGAATCAGCTGACATCCCTGTGGTTACACAGATAATCATCACTGGATCACTGTGATACTGAAGGAAACCTGAAAACATCATATTTTGAATGAAGTTCTGCAGTTTATTGTTGTTTATTATTGTTTATTATTATTGTATGTTCCTTTTATTGTTGAGGAACATCAGAGACAGTGATGTCACACTGATGTATATCCGCATATGCTTCACGTGTGTCCAGCTCTCACTCTGAGGACCATGATTATTTGTTTACTGTTCAAACCTCTTGTTCAGAGTGATGAGGTCACTCAGAGGTCACCTGGCAGTCTGTCTCCATTGTCACCATGACAACTGTCTCTTTATGTTCTCTAATTTGATTGGCTGCTAATGGACCAAACACACTCTGCAGTAATGTTGTTTCAGGTCAGGAAATTGACGACTTCTCTGATTGGATCAGAGTCCTGTCCATAAGATGCTCATGGCTCTGTTGAAATAACACCTCCTTTAACCTGTAACCCCTAACCCTGACGTGATCAATAAATAAGCAGAGAACGATTTTGGAATCATTTCAAAATCTTTCGCTGACCTTGAGGAGGGTTTAGATATCTGTTGTTAATGGTTGAGGCATTGCCTTGAGAGGTTATGTGGTCTTCAGGAGGTGTCAGGGTTCCTTCAGAACATTCCTGGGGTCCTCAAGCTTTCCTTGAGACTCAGATCCCAAGAGACCTTGAGAGGTTTACAATGGTCCATATGGAGGTGCTTGTTGTCCTAGTGCATGTCCTAAATGTACTTAAGGGGGATCCAGGAGACCTTGAGGAGGAATCGGTATGTATGCTGTAGTAGTCCTTCAGATAGTTGTGTGTGTTGAAATGCTTCCAGAGAGCCTTGAGGGGATTTGAAGGGTTCTTGAGAAGATGTGCCTGATATCTACATCTATCTTGGTAACACACCCAAACCTGTGTGTTCAGCTGGAAGACTGATCTGAGGTCAGGTCTGAACACAGAAATGAACAGGAAATTAAAGTAATTGAGAGAAAATTACACAAACAGAGAAAAGCACACACGTGTGTGTGTGTGTGTGTGTCTGTCTGTCTCTCCTCTGAGCGCATTCATGACCAGCTACACACAGCTGATTTGCGTCACATGACTTCAGCTGATCAGCTGATCACAAGGAGACCAATTAAATCAAACACCCAAAACAAACGAGACACTCGTCCTCTGTCTGTCATTGTCTCTTCCTGTCCTTCCTCTGTGTGTCTGTGCACGTGACTCCTGAACGTCCTTCAGACATTTGCTCGGTGACTGTAATGACAACAAAGGAGCTTAAATTTATTAACATCATGGTAACTGAGAGCCCTCAAGGACGTCCCACGGATCCTTGTCAAGGTCCTTCTAGGCCTCTGGTGTCTTCCTAGTTATTCTATTCTTCCCAGGACCAATCAAAATATTCCAGGGTTGTTTCACGATGATGTGTTCCAAGACCCCTGGACATGCTAGGGGTATTTGAACGAGTTCCAGGATGGTTTAGAGGCTTCTGGAGTAGTTTATCCCAAGAATCCTTGAAGAAATCTAACAATGTTTTGAGGGGCACTAAACTTTGAGAAGTTCCAGGGATCCTTGAACAAGTTCCATGATGCGTTAAACACTCCAGGTGTCCTTAAAGCAGTTCCAGAATACAGTGCCTTGCTCTACGGGTAACAGAACTTCTCCAATCCTCTTACCTATCTCATTCTGACAGGCTATTGGTCGGAGCTCCAAGGGAGAGAGCAGAGCCAGATGTTCCAGCCAATCGAACAGGAGGAGTTTACAGCTGCCCGATCACCACAGACCAATCAGAATGCAGCAGGATGAAGCTCATAAATCCAGGTTAAAGCTCTTTACTCCCATAATAGCACAGGTTCATTTCATTTCAGGTTCTCAGCCAATGACAGACAGAGTCATGGTTTTTCAGCCAGAGAGTTAAAAGTCAGGGGAAACATCTGATGTTATCTGTCTCCTGGTCCATAATGATGAGACTGTCTCCCTTTGAGGACTGACGGCTTCTCTTATCTGCTGCTGCCAGATGTGATAAGCTCGGCCCTGAGTGGGGCGTAATCAGCGGTAGCCATGGCAACACCAGTCATAGGAGTAAATGTACCCTCTGCCTGGATACTGATATGCACATGAAACTGCCTGTTACTGTCTCAGATGTGAACCTGTCTGAGGACCTGATTGAGGACATGTGGTTGGGCGTCGCCGTGGCCAGTCAAGGCCGACCGGGGGGCAGGGTCCTGGTGAGTGTTTGTTCTCATTGGCTGATTAAGTCGCTTTAATAATAATGTAGGTCAGAGACGGAGGTTTTTATTTTTAATTTTGTTGGTATGTGACCACGAACTTCGGAAACCTTGTGAACCACTTCCTGACAGATCACACTGAATACTTCTTTTAGTATTCGGACCATGTTCTGTATTTCTGATCTCCATTATGTTATCAACCAACTGACTAACTAAACAACTGACTGACTGACTTTACTATTCCTGTGCCCCCCCCCGCCAAGGCATGTGGTCATCGGTTTGTTAAGCTCTATGGACCGTTAGAACTCAGACAAATGATTGGCCGGTGTTATCTCCGTGGAAACGACCTGCAATATGATGAGAATGACATGCACTGGCAGAACCCAGATCAGCCCTGCAGGTAGGCACATGACACAGGTCACGTATGACATGACACATGATCTACTGGTCAGTTTACCTTTTGTGTGTGTGTGTGTGTGTGTGTGTGTGTCTTTAGTCACCTGGGAGATATCAGAGCCGAGGTCATGTGCAACATGGGGATTTCAGCATCCATCACTCAGACTGAAGTCATCGTTGGATCACCTGGAAGTTATGAATGGCAAGGTACTGATCTGTTCCACTGATCACATTTACACACAGTTGTCGGGGTGATGACCATTGTTAGTTTAATCTTAGTGCTGTTGTTGTGTTGTATTACTATGCTGTGTGCGTGTTGTAGGAAATGTCCACGTCTCCTGGATGAATCCAGATGACCTCTTTGATACCAAGAAGAGCTCCTTCCCCAACATGGAGCGCAGGAACATTTATATAGGTGAACTAACCCTTTAAGTCTCACACGCACGCATGACCTCACTTCCTCTAATGTCCCTGTAGACCAAAGCTCCTGAAATCTCGCAGGCAGCAGAGGATCTCCTTTCCTTCATTACCAAAGTGATACAGTGACAGTCATCTGGAACTGATCACTGCTGATTCAGCTGCTATAAAATGAAAACTACCACAGGATACAGACACAAAGATCAAGTCGTAGTCCAGATCATGCCTCCACCTTGTCCGATGGGGGTCATAATATATGACGGTCAGATTTTCACACTCTGTGTGTGTGTGTGTTTGTGTGTGTGTTTTCAGGATATTCAGTGACTCAGGCTCATCATATTCTGTCTGAGGATGATGAAACCATCGTAACAGGTGTTGGATGGCTTTGCTTTCATCTCTCTTTACATCATATCGCCACTACACAGATGGATGGATCAACTGATCCATTGATTGTTTTACTGTAGGAGCTCCTAAGGACAGTAAAGATGACGCTCGTGGCTCCGTGTTCTTGGCGGATAAACGGTATAACAAGCTGATTATTCGACAGATTCTGCGCGGTCAACAGACGGGCTCATACTTTGGTAACGCTGTGGCAACCACCGACCTCAACAATGACGGGTAACAAAAGCTTCACGGGTGACATGATTCACAACGCCATTAAAGTTGGTCTCAAAACATCAAAATTAAAGTGGAGTTTTGTAGTAAATGTCTCGACAAAACATTTGATTCACAGGAATACATTTATATTTAATTATAAATATACAGTTAATTAATGTTTTTAATTATAAAATCTGCAAAGTTTAAAATTAAAACCACTTTTAAATATTTATTAACAATGCAGAAACTTCTGCTGTTTTTTGTTCTACATCAGATCTACTGTACGGCAATCGGCAGCTGCAAACCTAAATTCGTCTCTTACATCAAAAATTCTGACTTGAACTGCTGTTGTCTTTCAGTTAGTCACCTCTACAACAAAGACTAACTAAGATAATAGATTTCTTTTCTAAGCGTAATTACAGCATTCATTCAGATCAAACCGGATGATTCCGACACTTCTCACGTAATTTCGTTGATCAAAGAAGATTTCTGTTCGTTAGGTGGAACGACCTGCTGGTGGGCGCTCCTTTTTACTTCCACCGTCAGGAGGAGGTGGGCGGGGCAGTTTATATCTATTTGAATTCAGGAGGAAGGTTTGATTCTGGGCCCAGTGTGGTGCTGAGAGGACCAGCTGGATCTGCATTTGGTATGGCTATTACTGCCGCTGGAGACCTGAACCAAGACGGCTTCCAGGGTGAGGACACAAAACTACACTGATGATAATGTGACATTCATGTGTAATGATCAATAACCAATAATCAGCCCGAGTGATGAGGTTTCATTGTGTGTCAGACTTTGCAGTTGGAGCTCCTTTCTATGAAACAGGAAGTGTGATGATCTGGACCGGGAGCAGTGAGGGGGTCTCTGGAGAACCAAGCCAGGTCTCACAGACGCATTTTTTCTTTCTATAGCTGTGAGGACCCTCATTTGCTGATCCATTTCCTGGACTTTAAACCTTAACTGAAACCTGCTTTTATCCTGAATCTTGAAACAAAGTCTGAATGTTTGAACAGGCATTTAAAGGTCTGAGGATCAGAAAAAATGTCCTCAGAAATCTGCTCAAAAGAAAAATGTCATCACAATGTGCAAATGTCTTGGCTGGGATGGTATAAAAGTAAAATTAGTCCTCACAAAGACAGCAAAAGCATGTAACCCCCCAGCCTCCTCTCTGTGCAGGTGATCAGGGGGAGCACCATCTCTCCAAGGTTCGGGACATTTGGGTACTCCTTATCTGCAGGACTGGATGTGGATGGGAACAAATACCCAGACCTGATGGTTGGTTCTCTGGATGACACTGTTGCTCTGCTCAGGTACAGCAAAAAATCCAACCCTCAAACTACCAGTGACTACTGACAAGTTACTGGTGGAAAGTAATTAAGTACATTTATAGTTTGTGAGGTACTTATAGTTTACTTAAGTATTTCCAAGCATTTTGCTCTAAACACTGAAGGCAGTGCATCTGGGAGTCATGCATGGATAAATGTTACGATACCAATGTTACCATATGTCCATGTTGGGATATTTCAGAGAGGAATGTACTTTTTATTTATCTCTATTTATTTTAGTCATTTAGACATGTTTGATAGTAAATGTAAATCCTGAACTGAGCACAGCCTCACAGAACCAAATCATATCTGTAAGTACTTACAGTTTATAATAGTTTATAATAATAGTTTATAAATAAACATGTTCACTTTCAGTTCATTAATGGCATGCTTGACTAACTGATTGATTGATTGCTTAATTCCTCAGAACCCGTCCAGTCATCCACCTCAATAAAACAATCAGAGTTTCTCCAGACATCATCGACCCAAACAACTGCAACTTTTGGTGAGATTTCAAGCTGATACTTGTTAACAGGCTAACAAGCTAACAAGCTAACAGGCTAACAAGCTGACTCTGTGTGTGTGTGTGTGTGTGTGTGTGTCAGTATTCAGGTGGAGGTGTGTTTCTCCTACATCTTCAGCACTGGAGAGAAGAGCGACAGAGACAACATCAGTGAGTCAACAAACATAATTGTCACAGATTAATAATCATTAGAGACTGAATGACGTAAATCACATGATCCATGTGTGTGTGTGTGTGTGTGTGTGTGCGTGCATCACTTAGTTGATTAACCAGCAGGCTTTAATTGACAGCTTTGTTCTGTCAGTCAATCTGGCTAGCCAATTAGCTGAGAGTGCACATATGCACACACACACACACACACACACACACACACACATACACACACACCAGATGACATCACACTTTGTCCTCCTGTCCTTGTCCTCTGTATGCGTTTCTCTGAATGATGAATCACATTACAGAAGCTGATATTACATCTGACACACACACACACACACACACACAAGAGACAGTTTCACTGCATGTAAGCAGAATGTGAAGAGGGAAACACTGAATAAATACAAAAATATGAAACAATGAAAACGAAATCTAATTTTTAAAAATTGACTGAAGTAGTTGACAGGAATGAGGTTCACTGATCAATACATAATAGAAATGGAAACGAGTTTCAGTTTCAGGCTGAGTACTGAGCAGGCTTCACCTCACTGGCTTTATCCTGTAATATTATTTAATGAGATCATTTAATGTAAGAAGG
Organism: Psettodes erumei; assembly: GCA_016785225.1. Lineage (NCBI taxonomy): Eukaryota > Metazoa > Chordata > Actinopteri > Pleuronectiformes > Psettodidae > Psettodes > Psettodes erumei. Next base: position 378,732 of record JAFBJZ010000883.1, read on the forward strand.
TGATTCTATTTTAGCCCCTCATCTGTTAAATATAATATATACAATGATATATATCATCACATCACTGTGTCTCCTTTGGTTACAACTGACCATGTTCACATTTGAACTGATTCAGTGAACACAGGAAAGACTGAAAGTCACCATGTGTTTGGATGATGTGATGATGGATCAGACTGCAGATCGACTGGACTTTGACTTTGTTGGTGTAAATCACAGAAACCAGCCTTTGTTCATCAGTAACTACATAACAATATGCGCCGTTCCCCAGTCTACGTTTACTGATTGATAGGGATGAACAGTGGGTGGAGCCAATGAAGGAACATGCTTCATTAACGTCAGTATTTCTTCACTAAGTCTGTTTCCACTGCCTTTTAGGGGATTTATATTTTGATCCATCAACTTTTCCACCTCAGCCGTGCATTAAAACTTATCTTAATACATAATTTCCTGATGAACTGCTTTGACTTTAGAGTGCTGCAAAAATTAACTTGATGTTTCCTGCATTTTCATTCATGAAATCTGTGATTTAGATTTTGCCTGTGCTGTTTCTAGCTGGTGTATTAACATGTGTGTTGCTTTGTCTCTCAGCCATCCACTTCACTGTGACTGCCGACGTGACCAGTCTCAAATCCCGTCTCCACTTCCACAACGCGCAGAGTGATTACTCCGGTTACCTGTCGATGCCAAAGAATCAGTGTGAAACCCTAAGAGTCGGACTGCTCGTGAGTCACAAATTTAACCGAGGAGAGTTTTTAGTGCCTTTTATATCCTGTTTATTCTCCAGAGGGAAAACAGTAAACTTGCTGAGATTCTCTTCTCTGTGTTTGTGTCCTTAAGAGTCCAATCCAAGACAAAGTGGAACCTCTGGTGTTCTCCCTGAATGTCTCTCTGTACAAGAAGCTTCCCAAGAAAAGAAGTGCTTTACAGGACCTGAAACGGGTCCCTGTGCTGAGCCAGAAACCGCAACCAATTAGAACGCAGGTTAGAACCTACAGAATAACCCACAATAACCCAGAACCCATCAGAATCACACACAGTACAGAACACAAGCCATTCAAACTCAGGTATGAATCCATAGAACCCAGGTCAAAATCCCAGAGCCCATTGAAAAAACACTTAGTACTAAAGTAAGAACACATCACAGCCCATCTGATTCAAACCTCAGGTAGAATCCAGCCCAGTTCATGAATGAAAACCAAGCCCTCCCAAAAAATTACATGTCTAAACTAAAACTGATGTCAGAACTACTCAGAACTCATTTCCAATCAAAAACCGAGAGCCAAGGTCAGAATTGGCAGAACTCAAGTTTAGAGCTGAGGTAATAAGCAATCATTAAGACAGAGTACAATCCGGGTAATAATCAGGTAAAAAATTTGAACCCACCACAGCACTGGGCAGAACCCTCATCGTTACTTGTCTAACTATGAATAGCACCAACATGTAAATATCACTGTGTGAATGTTCCTCCACTGTGATTGAGTTTCTTCACCTATCAGATCCATATCCAGAAGGCTTGTGGCTCTGATAACCGTTGCCACAGTAACCTTCAAATGACAGCACAGTTCACAGATGAAAACCAGAAACCCTTCACTAGGTAAGTGAACCCTTCCTGCTTGTCATTTTGGTTCATTAAGACAAAGGATTCTCATGCCTCTGGTCGAGGCAGATGGCTCCCCAGCTAACTCATGTTTATGCCAGTTCAAAGGGAGTTTTTCCTCTCCACTGTTGCCAAGTGCTTGCTCATAGTGGGAACTTTTTTCTCTCTCTAACATTATAAGCTCTTGACCTTAAAGTGTCTTGAGATCATGTATATTTTTATTTATTTATTTTTTCTTACTTCAGTTTTGGAATTTCACTGCATGAGTCTGTTTTGTTGTTGGAGCTTGTGACTTGTTTTTCCCTTTGTTTTCACATAGATTTGTCCCCACAACCTTTCTACAAGCCTTCCTATGCCCTTTGACATTGAGTTTCAACATTACTCCCACTGCTAACATACTAGATTGGTCTGTTCTGAAAATGTCTGCTACCATTAAAGTAATGCCTGTGATCTGAAATTAAGACCTAACGTTAACTTGCACTAAATAATACAAGACTAGCCTTACACTTGCCCTGGTACCTGGGACTTGACTTGAGAGTTGACACTGACTTACCTGAAATCACCTGACACTCGGACCTAAAACACTTGAGTGGTCGATTTCAGACTCTCTTGCTTTAAAAGATCAAAACAGAAAAAGGAAGCAGGACTTGACATGAGACTTCACTTAGACTTGCCCTTGAGGACCTCAGCCCAATCCTGTGGTCATGGGAGAGGTGGTTTATCAGATGATTGACAACTGTGTTACCATCACAAGAGTCACATGACTTAACTAGACCACTGTCCCATCTCTCAGCTCCTTTCTCTTGGCTGATCTCTGACTGTTGCTGGTATGTTACTGATGTGTTTTTTTGTGTGTGTTTGTGTTTTCAGACAGAGTGGTAATCAAGTATTACAGTACAATGCCAGCATTAATAGATTGTTTCTGGAGGTTAAAGTCAGGAACACACCATCACTGGGCCGACCAGCAGAGGATGCTCACAATGCCATTTTGAATATTAGCATCCCACCATCGCTCATATACTCCGGAGTTCGAACAAAGGTAGTGACGATGAAGGTTTTTGTCATCCTGCTTCGAATCAAATATAAATCAAGACAGTGCTGATGTAGAACAGAGTGTCATCTGTGTATGGGTGGATACTGAGACTGTGATTTAAGTTACTGAGCATACAAATGTAGGTTGAGAAGAATAATGGACTGGGTATTGAGCATTGTGTGACACCATACGTCACAGTATGAAAAGGTTCATTTGAAATACTGAAGGTTCCCACTGATGTGGGATACAGAAAGTAGATGAGACAGTCAGTAATCTTCAGAAAAGCAGCTACGTGGTGTCACTTCAAACGCATATCAAGTGAACACCTGTTCTTCCTTTTTCATTTAAATTGATTGAATTAGAATGGACTGAAATGGTTTGCAAATTAAAAAGAACACTATTATGCCATCCTTAAGGAAAATACTCAAATCCATTAGGACTACTGCATTATGGCTCATAAAACCTTTACTCCAACCAACCCAAATGGACTTGAGACTTCCCCTAGACTGGCCATGAAGGACTTGAAAATACATGGCATGGCTTGGTACTCGACTTGACAATTGACCTGAACTTGCTCTAAAGGACTGGACAGATTACTTGAGACTTACCTTAAAAGCCCTGGGACACAGGTTACTCCCGCAGTCAGTCCTGTGTTTGGTTGTTTTCAGGGTGATAACGCAGCAGCAGTGGAGTGTTCTGTTGAGCACACTGTTCTTCAGTGTGAGCTGGGAAACCCCTTCAAAAGCAACCTGAAGGTACATGTTGTTCGAGATCATCTAATACTGCTGACACTACAGGTGTATTAGTAGTACTAGTACAATTGTCTGTACTGATTTCTGCAGTGTCATAGTTCTGCTAAGACTCTTTCTGATCCTTCATGGTTTTTGTATTTCAGGTTCAGGTGTTGATCATATTTCAGCCATCTGATATCAGTTTGGACACTAAAGAGATTCATTCTCTGCTGCAGTTGTCCACGTAGGACACACACATACACAAACACACACACACCTCTGAATGTGTCTTATTGGACAGATGTTTATTTTTGTCTCTATGTGTCTTAAGTCTCAGCGAACAGTCAGATCTTCATCCTGTCTCTGTTTCCATGTTGGTGGAGTATTCACTCCAAACATCCCTCACTCTGTAAGTACAAAAAAGTAACTGCTGCAGTCACAGTCTCATCATTTCTGACTGTGGATAACACGTTGAAAAATTATCTGTGAGTTTTTTTCCATTCATCTGCTGATAGCTATGGCTTGAATGTTATGTTGTGCATATATATTGTGTGTTGTTGTGTATATACCGTAAGAAGTTTAATCTAAACCACTGACCCTAGACCTAATGGTCGATTGCGTCCTCATAGGATCATTCCACCACGCCCCATCTCATTCAGTGGTCATGTGATCGGTGAGTCAGCCATGAAGAAGACAGAGGATGTTGGCAGTCTGCTGTTCTTCACCTTCCAGGTGTGTCTTAAATCAGTCACCTCTGTTAATGATGTGTTAACAGATCAGGTGTAACCCACAACCCTCTCTGATAGGTGCACATCAATGGAAAACCCCTTGGTCGACTGGGCACTCTGGAGGTGGAGTTTAATTGGCCAAGCGTGGTGTCCAATGGGAAGTGGTTGCTGTACCTCACAGAGATCCAAGTGAGCGGCACTTCAGAGCCTCACTGTAATCCACTGGATAACATCGTCAACGCTCTAAACCTCACGGTAACCGTTACAACCTCATCTCCCACAGCATCACACAGATTCATCTTAAAGATATAATCCTGAAGAATGCAGCAGTCACCAATGGACATTCTGTTGACAGTTGCAGTTCATCTTGACAGACAACATCTTTGAGCCCATCAATGTAAACCTCTATGGGCTGGCCAACTGTTCTGTCACAAAGGATTTTCTGTTCCTGTTTACTCAGCTGTCAAACGAGGAGAAGAAGAGGGGGAGGAGGAGTCTGGAGGAGGAGCTGGGCGAGAGGAGGGAGCAGCAGAGTGATAAAACTCTACCTGTCCTCCATCTGCAGGGACAGAAGAAAAAGTCCTATACTCTGGTACAAACTTTTTCAGGCTTGTTGCAGTACTACAGCCAAATACACAGTGGGGATGCTCAAGAGTAAAAAACAAACTAAAGAACGCCCTTGTTTAATAGTTCTATAGAAATTAGTGATAAAAAAACAAATAACAAAATTGATGGACTTTTTTGAAAAGTGATGACATTTTAGAAAAGTAAGATCATTTTTTAAAGTTAGGACATTTAGTCCTCTCCTCACTTTGCTAAAGGATGTTTGAGGGTTTAGACTTGAGTGTGCGGCTGAGGAACAAATATTTTGACTCGAGGTACAAAAGTGTGTGTTTTTTACAGGACTGTGTGCACGGGGCTAAATGTGTGACATTTTCCTGTCCTTTGATCAACATGAGCAACACGGCATCTCTGACAATTCGAGCCAGACTATGGAACGCCACGATGATTGAGGTACAGACATTTTCAACAAAACTGCTACAAAAGCTCTGCAGAGGTTTTTTTTTTCTTTAAATCTTCCTTTAGCTTCTAGTTTTGGATTGCCGGCATACAGTATATCTTCTCAGGTTCAGTTTACATTGTAACCGTAACCTAGATGTACCTAATCAAACTTTGACTATAGATGTGTCCCTTCAGAAATGGCTCATACTGTATGTTAACATCAATAAAAAGGAATATTTTTTATTTTATATTACTTCCATAAGTGCACCTGTGATCTCATGGTTTCTTTTAAATCTTCTTTGTAATCTAATTGGTATCTTATATATCATCATTTAAATTCAAGATATAAAGCACAAAGGCCAGAGCTCATAGGAACACAGGTAGATTTGGCAGGACTTATCTGTATCATTGTTATTATTCATTTGAAAAACATTGTGTTTTTAAGAAAGCTTTATGCAGACTCAAATTCCAGTACTCCCCACCATCAGCGTTAGAACTAAAGAAGCCTCTTGGATAAGAGGCAAAATGTTTTCTTGAAATCTCAAGTCTAGTTGCCTTACAGAAGTCTTTCAACCCTGAGAATGACATGGATGACTGAGAATCTACATAGATATCTTTATGCAGACTTAATGCTTGTTGAAATTTTACATTTCCATTCATACAATTGTTTTGAGATGATACTATATCAAGATTGGGTGTTGTTAGGCCAATTCTGGAGTTCTTCTGCTCCCCAGTGTGCCTGTTGTTATAATTATAGATACCTTGCAATCATTTTGAGCGTGTACGGAAGGTCTTCCTCAAAATCAAACTGACACCATTAGATTCAGTTTTCTGAGTACAATCAGTCGACAGGGAAGCAAAAGTCAAAAATGTTTTCAAAAAGAAAACTTGAAAACTTACTTGAGTGCAACTAAGAGTGTTCATCTCTCTGTGTGTTAGGACTACAGTGATGCCAGGAATGTGCTGGTTCGGGCACGGGCGAAGTTGAAGCTGCAGACCAACAAACCCACTATCAACATGGAATCTCACAGCACAGAGGTAACGAACCACTCATCTGCAGTTTGCACCTCAAAGAGGCTCTACACTGTTGCATGAAGATTTATGTAGACTGGCTGCTTGAGCAGTATTTACATTGTGAATCACATTTTCCTCTGAAGATTGAGGTCTACATTTCTCCAGACCTGGGGCAGCAGGTGGACTCCAGGATCCCCTTGTGGATCGTTGTGGTGTCGGTACTGGCTGGAGTCTTACTGTTGGCTTTTATCTGCCTGTTGCTGTGGAAGGTAAATTGAGCTGTCCTCTTGAGACACGGACGAAAAAAGCTTTTCTAATCCAGTTGTATTGTATCTCAAGGCACGAAACACAGTGAGGTCAAGACCCCACAATAGTTCTATAGTTATATAAAGAAATACAACAGTTCCCACAATGAACCAGAAGTTGGACACAATGGGGAAGAAGCAGAACCAGACTCAGAGTTGGGTGGCCATCTGCTTCAATACCATTTGGGTTTAAAGAGAGATGGGAAAAAGGGAATAAAAAAGTGGAGGGTGAGTAGATAGAAGAGAGGAGAAAGTGTGGAGTGAGAAAGAAGGGGAGACAGAACAGGAACAGTTGCACATATTAGTGTAAGTAAACACTGTATAGTGATTGTTCACATGACAGTAATACTAGTTATAATTTATGTACTATCACAGAATACTACTACTACAACTTAATAATAATAATAATAATAATAATAATAATAATAATAATAACTCAGTGGTAGTCAGATCTGGATCCTGCAGCTCCGGAGTCAGGTACCTGCAGTATGAGGACAGGGAGAGACAGGAACAGACCAGAAGCACAAGAGGAGGAGAAAGTACCTTGTAGTAGCACCAATAAATGCAGAAAGAGAGCTCAGTGTTCACCTTCACAGTTTACCTGAGCCAGCCCAAACTAAAAGATTTAACCATAAGGAAAGTTTTAAGCGTCAATTTAGAAAGGGAGAGTGTCTCCCTCCAGAACCAGAACTGGGAGATGTTTCCACAGAGGAGGAGGCTGATAGCTGAAAGCTCTACCTTCTGTTCTACTCTTGCAGACTGTATGAACTATGTGTAGACCTGCATTTTGAGAACACAGTGGTCTATTGTGGTAGGGAACAATGAGTTGTCCAAGATGTGATGGTGCTTGACCATTAAGAGTTTTGCAAGGACGATGATCTTAAAACACCTTCTTCATTTTATGCAGAGAAGCTAACACAGGAGAGATATGTTATCTTCTTCGAGTTACAGTCTACTTGCACTTTATTTATATTTTGCTTTCTTGTGAGCGTGAAATCATGACTTTATCTCATCATCACCTCCTGCTTGGTGCTGTTGGGTTGCCCCTTGCTTTTCAGTGTGGGTTCTTCAGGAGAGCCAGCACCAGAGAGCTGTATGAGGCAAAGACCCAGAAGGCCCACATGAAGAGCCAACCATCTGAGAATGAGAGGCTGACTGGGGAGCTCTGAGCCTGGGCACGGTGCTTCTAGCTCTGCTGGAAGGACCAGCTGCTTACTGACTGTCACTGAATAGTTACAGGCTGCTGCTGACAGAAATAATCAGCAACAGGCAGTAATGTTCTGTTACTGACTAGTTACAGACTGCTGCCGAGTGACCATTACTGTAACTGACTGGTTATTGACTGATCACTACTGGTACTGTTTCTCATTTTTCTTTGTTTATAATACATTTTTAGAGTACTTATCTGTGTATAGTTTGTATGTACATAACAGATTATGTATGCTACCAGACACTCAAATTACCCTTGTCGATCTATCTCAGTGTTGCTAACTGGTAACAGGTTGCTACTTACTCACCAGTTTTGGTTATTGACCAATTATAGACTGTCTATTAATATAACTGGCTATTACTGACTGTTTCCTTACTGTTACTGGCTGGTCACTTTCTGGTTACTGACCAACTGGCAGGTTGGCTGTTTTTCCTCAGTTGTCAGTAAGTCAGTCAGTCCAGATGTTGAGGGTTTTTAAACAAACTTCTTTAATTCTTTTTCTTCTTTCAGCTGTTATGATTTATCCTGCATGTGATTGATCAGCTTGTCAACTCAATTGATCTTCATAATATGTATACAAAGTTATTATAATGAAAATCCAGGCAGAGAGGAAACCTCACATCTGTAGTGTGTTTTTGAGTTGAGAATAGTGACAGTAAAGGGAGAAGGTTTTCCAAAATAATGTCATAAATATTTTTTATACCTCAGTCAACATCATAGAAAAAACTATGATGATAAAAAACTAAATAAGTATTTGTTGTGACCCCCCCTCTCCCTTTGCCAGTTGTCATCACTTAACCTGCACATTGTTTTTCAGGTATTTGGCAGGTAGGTTGTTCCAGGTATACTGGAAAAACTGCCACCAGCAGAATATGTCTGTGTATGGTGTGTAGAGAATTATTGTTAGTGTTTTATTAATGTGTAAGAAGCATTTAATGTTTTCATTGGTGGATATGAAGCTGGCTTTAATGATATTAAACAAAATGAAAGCAATGTTGATTAGTCAGATGAAAACAATGTTTGTGTTATCAATATATATATATTGTGTATTTTCTGTCTACCTATTTTCTTGTTCACCTGTCCAACTGTCTACTTCATGCTGCTCTGTGGACACGTGAGATTTTTCATGGTGATCCATAGTCCTGAACCAGACCAGATCAGACTACTCCAGACTAAACTGGACTGAACTGGTCCAACACACTGCCAAGCTGTTTGTGTGTGAGTGTGTGTTTGTTGTCATGTGACAATCTCATAACTGTTTTAGTTTCAAGAGTATTAAAAAAACTAGAGACTTGGGTTTTTCAGCTGAAAAAAGGTTTAATGTGGTTCATCTATTGCTCTATAAACAAGAGATTGTCATTAACATTTATACAGAATTTTTTTTTTAGGGGTAGGGTCTTCACATACACAATGAATGGTGAAGGTCGATATTCCATAATTCCAACTCAAATTCCCATCTACTAAACAGAAACTTGTTTTTTCCATATTCCATATTCCAAACAAAAAAGATGGAATGTGGTGCAATTCCAAATTTGACCATGGGAGGCAGTCACGCTCCACGAAACAGAAGCAACCCCGAACTCTACCAGATTCCATTTTGTCATTCCAAAAATGACCACTAGGTGCAGTATAACCTAAACATTCAATTTTTTAAAATATAGATTACACCAAATCCAGATTTTTATCTGTTGCCATTGTAATAAGTCAAATCTTAATCAGATGCTTTAATTAAGTGTTTAATGACTTCCTTTTGTGTCAAAAGTGTAAAAATTGACACGCTTTACCAGCTTTCAGTCAGAAGGGCTCTGTAGTCTCTATCCCAGTGTTTGGCAACATTGAAAACTCTGGAGTTGCAAAAGGCAAACCAAGGCAGTCAGGAGAAGAGAAAAATGAGCCGGGTATGGAAATTGTTTTTGACTTTTTAAGTGTGGGCTGTAGACCAAAAAGAGAGACGTTTCTCATCATCTTCTTGTAGGGCCTGCCGAGCTGAGCCGGGGTGTCTTTGAAGGAAAGCTCCACCCCCTTCCTGTCCAGAGCTATGGGGCGCCAAATATTGAGCTTTTTTACTTCGTTAAGTGCAGTATCTTTTGAAGGGAAGCAGCCTGGGGTGTGTGACAGACATTGTTGGAAAGCTCTTAGCATCATTGCAATGACCATCATTTTCCGTCGTCAAAAAAGAAGAAATGTGAGGTATTCTGGAAATGAGATCAAAAAAGATGAACTGCCTCCCCACAGATGGCTGCCTAAAAACAATCCCCGTGCGGGGCCTCCAAGCATTCCCAGACAGGTGTGTAATGTGAATGTGGAAGTCAGTAGATATATTTGATCTAATGGAGCAACTGTGAAAAACGGTACAGTTACATTCATATTTTCTGCTTCTGTCAGTCAGGACATGAAGATCAAGAAGAACCAAAAAGAAAACAAGTTGGAAAAGGAGACCCACTGAATGATCTGTACGTGGAAATCGTTCATACGTCACTGTTTCAAAGATAAAACGTCTGTGAAAAAGTGTGAAAAGTTCTGTGTTTGTATCTGTTGCCTGTGTCACATCTCGATGACCTCCGTGTTCCTCTATCCCATATATCTGTAGCAAATTCTTGTGTTGTTTTGGCTGTAAATCCGTTACAAATGTGCTCTGACAAAGAACTGTTGGACCTTGTTCAAAAATAGCTTCAGCCTGCAATGTCTGGCAGATTACTGTATGTTATGAAAGCAGTTTAAAGGGGAAAAACACAAAACAGAATTTAATTTTTGTATGTTGAACTGAGGAATTGAGAAACTAAGATACAATGAAAGTGTCATATGTTAAGTTTGTTAAATATAATACACTTTTGTCCAAAAACTGCCCGAAAACGCCCTAGAATTTGCGTTTGGTGGTGCCCCCACTGGATAAAATGCGTTAAAAATGGAAACCGGGACGATTTTTTTTCGGCGCGTAGATAGGAACCCAGAAAATTTTGATACTGCACTTTGACCATACTAATGAAGCAAAAGGTGAAAAATTTTTTTGTCCAAAAACTGCCCGAAACGTCCTAGAATTGCGTTTGGTGGTGCCCCACTGGATAAAATGCATTAAAAATGCAAACCGGGACGACTTTTCGTGCGCGAGATATAAACCCGGAAAATTTTTGATACTGCACTTTGACCATACTAATGAAGCAAAAGGTGAAAAATTTTTTTGTCCAAAAAACTGCCCGAAACGTCCTAGAATTGCGTTTGGTGGTGCCCCCACTGGATAAAAAATTTAAAAAAATGAAACCGGATTTTTTTTTTCGCGCGCGAGATATAAACCCAGAAAAATTTTGATACTGCACTTTGACCATACTAATGAGCAAAAGGTGAAAAATTTTTTTTGTCCAAAAAACTGCCCAAACGCCCTAGAATTGCGTTTTGGTGGTGCCCCCACTGGATAAAATGCGTTAAAAATGGAAACGTGGACGATTTTTTTTTTCGCGCGATAGATATAAACCCAGAAAATTTTTGATACTGCACTTTGACCATACTAATGAAGCAAAAGGTGAAAATTTTTTTTGTCCAAAAAACTGCCCGAAACGTCCTAGAATTGCGTTTGGTGGTGCCCCCACTGGATAAAATGCATTAAAAATGCAAACCGGGACGACGACTTTTTTTTCGGCGCGAGATATAAACCCAGAAAATTTTGATACTGCACTTTGACCATACTAATGAAGCAAAAGGTGAAAAAAAATTTTTTTGTCCAAAAACTGCCCCAAACGCCCTAGAATTATGTTTGGTGGTGCCCCCACTGGAAAATGAAAAAATGCGTTAAAAAAAAAAAACCGGATGACGACTTTTTCGTGCGCGAGATAGGAACCCAGAAAAATTTTGATACTGCACTTTGACCATAGAAATGAAGCAAAAGGTGAAAATTTTTTTTTTGTCCAAAAACTGCCCGAAACGCCCTAGAATTGCGTTTGGTGGTGCCCCCACTGGATAAAATGCGTTAAAAATGGAAACCGGGACGACTTTTTCGCGGCGCGCGAGATATAAACCCAGAAAAATTTTGATACTGCACTTTGACCATACTAATGAAGCAAAAGGTGAAAATTTTTTTTTGTCCAAAAAACTGCCCCAAACGCCCTAGAATTGCGTTTGGTGGTGCCCCACTGGAAAAATGCGTTAAAAAATGGAAATAGATAGAACCCAGACGACTTTTTCGCGCGCGCGAGATATAAACCCAGAAAATTTTGATACTACTGCACTTTGACCATACTAATGCTAAAAATGAAGCAAAAGGTGAAAATTTTTTTGTCCAAAAACTGCCCCAAACGCCCTAGAATTGCGTTTGGTGGTGCCCCCACTGGATAAAATGCGTTAAAAATGAAAACCGGGATTTTTTTTCGCGCGCGAGATATAAACCCAGAAAATTTTTGATACTGCACTTTGACCATACTAATGAAGCAAAAGGTGAAATTTTTTTTTTGTCCAAAAACTGCCCCAAACGCCCTAGAATTATGTTTGGTGGTGCCCCCACTGGATAAAATGCATTAAAAATGAAAAACCGGGACGACTTTTTTCGCGCGAGATATAAACCCAGAAAAATTTTGATACTGCACTTTGACCATACTAATGAAGCAAAAGGTGAAAAATTTTTTTGTCCAAAAACTGCCCAAACGCCCTAGAATTGCGTTTGGTGGTGCCCCACTGGATAAAATGCATTAAAATGCAAAAACCGGGACGACTTTTTTTTACTGCGCGCGAGATATAAAACCAGAGAAAATTTTTGATACTGCACTTTGACCATACTAATGAAGCAAAAGGTGAAATTTTTTTTTTGTCCAAAAAAAACTGCCCCAAACGCCCTAGAATTGCGTTTTTGGTGGTGCCCCCACTGGATAAAATGCGTTAAAAATGAAAACCGGGACGACTTTTTCGCGCGCGCGAGAGATAGGAACCCAGAAAAATTTTGATACTGCACTTTGACCATACTAATGAAGCAAAGGTGAAAAAATTTTTTTGTCCAAAAAAACTGCCCAAACGCCCTAGAATTGCGTTTGGTGGTGCCCCCACTGGATGGATAAAATGCATTAAAAATGGAAACCGGACGACTTTTTCGCGCGCGCGAGATATAAACCCAGAAAATTTTTGATACTGCACTTTGACCTTAGAAATGAAGCAAAAGGTGAAAATTTTTTTTGTCCAAAAAACTGCCCAAAACGTCCTAGAATTGCGTTTGGTGGTGCCCCCACTGGATAAAATGCATTAAAAATGGAAAAACCGGACGACTTTTTTTTCGCGCGCGAGATATAAACCCAGAAATTTTTTTGATACTGCACTTTGACCATACTAATGAAGCAAAAAAGGTGAAAATTTTTTTTTTTTGTCCAAAAAACTGCCCCCAAACGCCCTAGAATTGCGTTTGGTGGTGCCCCCACTGGATATAATGCGTTAAAAATGGAAACCGTGACGACTTTTCGCGCGCGAGATAGGAACCCAGAAAAATTTTGATACTGCACTTTGACCATACTAATGAAGCAAAAGGTGAAAATTTTTTTTGTCCAAAAAACTGCCCGAAACGTCCTAGAATTGCGTTTGGTGGTGCCCCCACTGGATAAAATGCATTAAAATGGAAACCGGGACGACTTTTTTTTCGCGCGCGAGATATAAACCCAGAAAATTTTTGATACTGCACTTTGACCATACTAATGAAGCAAAAGAAAATTTTTTTTTGTCCAAAAAACTGCCCAAACGCCCCTAGAATTGCGTTTGGTGGTGCCCCCCACTGGATAAAATGCATTAAAAATGGAAACCGGGACGACTTTTTTTCGCGCGCGAGAGATAAACCCAGAAAATTTTTTGATACTGCACTTTGACCATACTAATGAAGCAAAAGGTGAAAATTTTTTTTGTCCAAAAAAAAACTGCCCCAAACGCCCTAGAATTGCGTGTTTGGTGGTGCCCCCACTGGATAAAATGCGTTAAAAATGAAAACGGGACGACTTTTTCGCGCGCGAGATAAACCCAGAAAATTTTGATACTGCACTTTGACCTTACTAATGAGCAAAAAAAGGTGAAAATTTTTTTGTCCAAAAAACTGCCCAAACGCCCTAGAATTGCGCTTTGGTGGTGCCCCACTGGATAAAATGCGTTAAAAATGGAAACCGGACGGACGACTTTTTTCGCGCGAGATAGGAACCCAGAAAATTTTGATACTGCACTTTGACCATACTAATGAAGCAAAAGGTTAAAATTTTTTTTGTCCAAAAAACTGCCCAAAAATGTCCTAGAATTGCGTTTGGTGGTGCCCCCACTGGATAAAATGCATTAAAAATGCAAACCGGGACGACTTTTTTCGCGCGAGATAGATATAAACCCGAAAAATTTTTGATACTGCACTTTGACCATACTAATGAAGCAAAAGGTGAAAATTTTTTTTTTTTTGTCCAAAAACTGCCCAAACGCCCTAGAATTGCGTTTGGTGGTGCCCCCACTGGATAAATGTTAAAAAAAAATGGACAAACCGGGATTTTTTTTTCGCGCGCGAGATATAAACCCAGAAAAATTTTTGATACTGCACTTTGACCATACTAATGAAGCAAAAGGTGAAAATTTTTTTTTTGTCAAAAAAAACTGCCCAAACGCCCTAGAATTGCGTTTGGTGGTGCCCCACTGGATAAAATGCGCGTAAAAATGGAAACCGGGACGACTTTTTCGCGCGCGAGATATAAACCCAGAAAATTTTTGATACTGCACTTTGACCATACTAATGAAGCAAAAAAGGTGAAAAATTTTTTTTTGTCCAAAAACTGCCCCAAACGCCCTAGAATTTGCGTTTGGTGGTGCCCCCACTGGATTAAAAAAAAAATTAAAAATGAAAACCCGGACGACTTTTTTTGCGCGAGATATAAACCCAGAAAAATTTTTGATACTGCACTTTGACCATACTAATGAAGCAAAAGGTGAAAATTTTTTTTTTTGTCCAAAAACTGCCCAAAACGCCCTAGAATTGCTTTGGTGGTGCCCCCACTGGATAAAATGCATTAAAAATGCAAACCGGGACGACTTTTTCGCGGCGCGAGATATAAACCCAGAAAATTTTTGATACTGCACTTTGACCATACTAATGAAGCAAAAAAGAAAAAAATTTTTTTTTGTCCAAAAAACTGCCCCAAACGCCCTAGAATTTGCGTTTGGTGGTGCCCCACTGGATAAAATGCATTAAAAATGGAAACCGGGACGACGATTTTCGCGCGCGCGAGATCGGCGCGAGATATAAACCCAGAAAATTTTTTTTGATACTGCACTTTGACCATATGAAATGCAAAAGCAAAAGGTTTTTTTTTTTGTCCAAAAACTGCCCTTCAAACGCCCCTAGAATTGCGTTTGGTGGTGCCCCCACTGGATAAAATGCATTAAAAATGGAAACCGACGACTTTTTTTTTTTCGCGCGTAGATAGATAAACCCAGAAATTTTTTTGATACTGCACTTTGACCATACTAATGAAGCAAAAGGTGAAAAATTTTTTTTTTGTCCAAAAACTGCCCCAAACGCCCTAGAGAATTGCGTTTGGTGGTGCCCCCACTGGATAAAATGCATTAAAAATGCAAACCGGGACGACTTTTTCGCGGCGCGAGATATAAACCCGGAAAATTTTTGATACTGCACTTTTTGACCATATGAAATGAAGCAAAAGGTGAAAATTTTTTTTTTGTCCAAAAACTGCCCAAACGCCCTAGAATTGCGTTTGGTGGTGCCCCCACTGGATAAAATGCGTTAAAAATGGAAAACCGTGACTTTTTTTTCGGCGCGAGATAGGAACCCAGAAAATTTTTGATACTGCACTTTGACCATAGAAATGAAGCAAAAGGTGAAAAATTTTTTTGTCCAAAAACTGCCCCAAACGCCCTAGAATTGCGTTTGGTGCCCCCCCCACTGGATAAAATGCGTTAAAATGAAAACGGGACGACTTTTTCGCGCGCGAGATATAAACCAGAAAAATTTTGATACTGCACTTTGACCATACTAATGAAGCAAAAGGTGAAAAATTTTTTTTTTTGTCCAAAAAACTGCCCAAAAACGCCCTAGAATTGCGCCCCACTTTGGTGGTGCCCCCACTGGATAAAATGCATTAAAAATGGAAAACCGGGACGACTTTTTTTCGCGCGCGCGCGAGATATAAACCCAGAAAAATTTTTGATACTGCACTTTGACCATACTAACTAATGAAGCAAGGTGAAAATTTTTTTTTTTGTCCAAAAAAAACTGCCCAAACGCCCTAGAATTGCGCTTTGGTGGTGCCCCCACTGGATAAAATGCATTAAAAATGCAAACCGTTGAAATGAGCAAAAGGTGAAAATTTTTTTTGTCCAAAAAAACGCGCGAGATATAAACCAGAAAATTTTTGATACTGCACTTTGACCTAATGAATGAAAAAGGTGAAAATTTTTTTTGTCAAAAAAAACTGCCCGAAACGCCCTAGAATTGCGTTTGGTGGTGCCCCCACTGGATAAAATGTTAAAAATTAAAAATGCAAACCGGGACGACTTTTTTTTCGCGCGCGAGATATAAACCCAGAAATTTTTTTGATACTGCACTTTGACCATACTAATGAAGCAAAAGGTGAATTTTTTTTTTTGTCCAAAAAACTGCCCAAACGCCCTAGAATTGCGTTTGGTGGTGCCCCCACTGGATAAAATGCATTAAAAATGCAAACCGGATTTTTTTTTTTCGCGCGCGAGATATAAACCCAGAAAATTTTTGATACTGCACTTTGACCATACTAATGAAGCAAAAGGAAAAATTTTTTTGTCCAAAAAACTGCCCAAAACGCCCTAGAATTTGCGCTTTGGTGGTGCCCCCACTGGATAAAATGCGTTAAAAATGGAAACCGTGGATTTTTTTTTCGCGCGCGATAGAAACCAGAAAAAGATAGAACCCAGCAAAAAAATTTTTTTTTGATACTGCACTTTTTGATACTAGAAATGAAGCAAAAGGTGAAAAAATTTTTTTGTCCAAAAAACTGCCCCAAACGCCCTAGAATTGCGTTTGGTGGTGCCCCCACTGGATAAAAATGCAAAAAAAATGGAAACCGGACGACTTTTTTCGTGCGCGAGATATAAACCCAGAAAATTTTTGATACTGCACTTTGACCATACTAATGAAGCAAAAGGTGAAAAATTTTTTTGTCCAAAAAACTGCCCAAACGCCCTAGAATTATGCTTTGGTGGTGCCCCCACTGGATAAAATGCATTAAAAATGCAAACCGGGACGACTTTTCTTGCGCGAGATATAAACCCGGAAAATTTTTGATACTGCACTTTGACCATACTAATGAAGCAAAAGGTGAAAATTTTTTTTGTCCAAAAACTGCCCCAAACGCCCCTAGAATTTGCGTTTGGTGGTGCCCCCACTGGATAAAATGCGTTAAAATGGAAACCGAACTTTTGCAAACCGAGATATAAACCCGACGATTTTTGATACTGCGCGAGATATAAACCCAGAAAAATTTTTGATACTGCACTTTGACCATACTAATGAAGCAAAAGGAAAATTTTTTTTTTTGTCAAAAAAACTGCCCCAAACGCCCTAGAATTGTTTGGTGGTGCCCCACTGGATAAAATGCGTTAAAAAAATGGAAACCGGATTTTTTTTTTCGTATGCGCGAGATATAAACCCAGAAAAATTTTGATACTGCACTTTGACCATACTAATGAAGCAAAAGGTGAAAAATTTTTTTTGTCCAAAAAACTGCCCGAAACGTCCTAGAATTGCGTTTGGTGGTGCCCCCACTGGATAAAATGCGTTAAAAATGGAAACCCGGACGACTTTTTTTCGCGGCGCGCGAGATATAAACCCAGAAAAATTTTTGATACTGCACTTTGACCATACTAATGAAGCAAAAGGTGAAAATTTTTTTTGTCCAAAAACTGCCCAAACGCCCTAGAATTGCCCTAGAATGGTGGTGCTTTGGTGGTGCCCCCACTGGATAAAATGCATTAAAAATGAAACCGGGACGATTTTTTTTTCGCGCGCGCGAGATATAAACCCCGAAAATTTTTGATACTGCACTTTGACCATACTAATGAAGCAAAAGGTAAAAAAAAATTTTTTTTGTCCAAAAAACTGCCCGAAAACGCCCTAGAATTTGCGTTTGGTGGTGCCCCCACTGGATAAAATGCATTAAAAATGGAAAACCGGACGACTTTTTTCGCGCGCGCGAGATATAAACCCAGAAAAATTTTGATACTGCACTTTGACCATACTAATGAAGCAAAAAGGTGAAAATTTTTTTTTGTCCAAAAAACTGCCCCAAACGCCCCTAGAATTGCGTTTGGTGGTGCCCCCACTGGATAAAATGCGTTAAAATGAAACCGGGACGACTTTTTCAGGCGCGAGATATAAACCCAGAAAAATTTTGATACTGCACTTTGACCATACTAATGAAGCAAAAGGTGAAAATTTTTTTCCAAAAAAAACTGCCCAAACGCCCTAGAATTGCGCTTTGGTGGTGCCCCCACTGGATAAAATGCATTAAAAATGGAAAAACCGGACGACTTTTTCGCGCGCGCGAGATATAAACCCAGAAAATTTTTGATACTGCACTTTGACCATACTAATGCAAAAAAGGTGAAATTTTTTTTTTGTCCAAAAAACTGCCCAAAACGCCCCTAGAATTGCGTTTGGTGGTGCCCCCACTGGATAAAATGCATTAAAAATGGAAAACCGGGATTTTTTTTTTTCGGCGCGAGATAGGAACCCAGAAAATTTTGATACTGCACTTTGACCATACTAATGAAGCAAAAGGTGAAAAAATTTTTTTGTCCAAAAACTGCCCCAAACGCCCTAGAATTGCGTTTTGGTGGTGCCCCACTGGATAAAATGCATTAAAAATGGAAACCGGACGACTTTTTTTCGCGCGTAGATATAAACCCAGAAAATTTTTGATACTGCACTTTGACCATACTAATGAAGCAAAAGGTGAAAATTTTTTTTTGTCCAAAAAAACTGCCAAAAACGCCCCTAGAATTGCGTTTGGTGGTGCCCCCACTGGATAAAATGCATTAAAAATGCAAAAAATGGATAAACCGGGACGATTTTTTTCGCTTTGGCGCGAGATATAAACCCAGAAAAATTTTGATACTGCACTTTGACCATAGAAATGAAGCAAAAAAGGTGAAAAATTTTGATTTTTTTTGTCCAAAAAACTGTCCAAAAAACGCCCCTAGAATTGCGTTTGGTGGTGCCCCCACTGGATAAAATGCATTAAAAATGGAAACCGGGACGACTTTTTTCGCGCGCGAGATATAAACCCAGAAAAATTTTTGATACTGCACTTTGACCATACTAATGAAGCAAAAGGTGAAAATTTTTTTTTTGTCCAAAAAAACTGCCCAAAACGCCCTAGAATTGCGCGTTTGGTGGTGCCCCCACTGGATAAAATGCATTAAAAATGGAAACCGGGACGACTTTTTTTCGCGGCGCGAGATATAAACCCAGAAAAATTTTGATACTGCACTTTGACCATACTAATGAAGCAAAAGGTGAAAATTTTTTTTTTTTTGTCCAAAAAACTGCCCAAACGCCCTAGAATTGCGCTTTGGTGGTGCCCCCACTGGATAAAAATGCATTAAAAAAAATGACGACTTTTTCGCGCGTAGATATAAAAATGCAAACCGGGACGTGAAAATTTTTTTTTTTCCTAGAATTGCGCGAGATGGATAAACCCAGAAAAATTTTGATACTGCACTTTGACCATAGAAAATGAAGCAAAAGGTGAACTGCACTTTTTTTTTTGTCCAAAAACTGCCCAAACGCCCTAGAATTGCGAATTTGGTGGTGCCCCCACTGGATAAAATGCATTAAAAATGCAAACCGGGACGACTTTTTTCGCGGCGCGAGATATAAACCCGGAAAATTTTTGATACTGCACTTTGACCATACTAATGAAGCAAAAGGTGAAAATTTTTTTTGTCCAAAAAACTGCCCAAACGCCCTAGAATTGCGTTTGGTGCCCCCCACTGGATAAAATGCATTAAAAATGCAAACCGACGACGACTTTTTCGCGCGCGCGAGATAGGAAACCCAGAAAATTTTTGATACTGCACTTTGACCATACTAATGAAGCAAAAGGTGAAAATTTTTTTGTCCAAAAAACTGCCCGAAACGTCCTAGAATTGCGTTTGGTGGTGCCCCCACTGGATAAAATGCGTTAAAAATGGAAACCGGGACGACTTTTTTTTCATGCGCGAGATATAAACCCAGAAAAAATTTTGATACTGCACTTTGACCATACTAATGAAGCAAAAGCAAAAAAAAATTTTTTTGTCCAAAAACTGCCCCAAACGCCCTAGAATTGCGTTTGGTGGTGCCCCCACTGGATAAAATGCGTTAAAAAATGGAAACCGGGACGACTTTTTCGCGCGAGATATAAACCAGAAAAATTTTGATACTGCACTTTGACCATACTAATGAAGCAAAAGGAAAAAAATTTTTTTGTCCAAAAAACTGCCCCAAACGCCCTAGAAATTGCGTTTGGTGGTGCCCCCACTGGATAATAAAATTAAAAATGCAAACCGGACGACTTTTTTCGCGCGAGATATAAACCCAGAAAAATTTTTGATACTGCACTTTGACCATACTAATGAAGCAAAAGGTGAAAAAATTTTTTTGTCCAAAAACTGCCCCAAACGCCCTAGAATTGCGTTTGGTGGTGCCCCCACTGGATAAAATGCGTTAAAAAAATGAAAACCGGACGACTTTTTCGCGCGCGAGATATAAACCCGGAAAATTTTTGATACTGCACTTTGACCATACTAATGAAGCAAAAGGTGAAATTTTTTTTTGTCCAAAAAACTGCCCGAAACGTCCTAGAATTGCGTTTGGTGGTGCCCCCACTGGATAAAATGCATTAAAAATGCAAACCGGGACGACTTTTCGTGCGCGAGATATAAACCCAGAAAATTTTTGATACTGCACTTTGACCATACTAATGAAGCAAAAGGTGAAAATTTTTTTGTCCAAAAACTGCCCAAACGCCCTAGAATTTGCGTTTGGTGGTGCCCCCACTGGATAAAATGCATTAAAAATGCAAACCGTGACGACTTTTTCGGCGCGAGATATAAACCCAGAAAATTTTTGATACTGCACTTTGACCATACTAATGAAGCAAAAGGTGAAAATTTTTTTGTCCAAAAATTTGCCCTCACATTCATAAGAAAACCATCTCCTTGTGGTTGTACCTGTGGACTAAGAGTAAATTGGAGTTCGCGGATTTTGGAAAGGAAAGGCTTTATGCAACCGAGGTGCATCATCAGAGGTGAGTGCATAACTGCCTCTACAGCTGCTGGTGGATAAAGCTAATGTGTGTACTGACTCAAATTAGCATGGACTCGCGGACAATCCGCTAACAATCCGCTAACGACCCGCGGACAATCCGCTAACGACCCGCGGACAATCCGCTAACAATCCGCTGACGACCCGCGGACGGTTATCCTCTGCATGTGCTTTGAAAGACGTTGGAACACTCTGTTGTATTAAGCTAACAGCAGCTAGCAAGTGGAAAGGGCTGATCTGTATTGTGACTTATGGAGGAAGATAAAGATTTAGCCACATTGGAAAAACGGCATGTGAAGCCTACACTCAAAGCTTTGGAGAATGCATTGCAGAGGAAAATAGGGTCAAGGAAAGCTATACTGACTCAGCTTACAGCAAAAAAGAATGAGATGCTTCATTTAATGGATGATGATGGCAATCTGGAGGTGGTCAAGAGCAAGTTGGTGGCTGAGTTCAAGAAGCTCTTCGGAGAGTTTTGTGAGCTGAACATTTCCGTGAAAGAGTTGTTTCAACAAGTTACCTCAGAGGAGGAAATGAACAGTGATCAAGAGAATTGGTTCAGACCAAAGGCTGATTCATGCAAGGGCTTCACTGATCAAGTTGATGCTTGGATAAAAGATGTTCATAAACTTATGGAAGAAGCAATGGAACTTACTGAAACGATTAAACCGTCTGATAGCATATCAGCAGTGTCATCCGCAAAGTCAAAGAGGTCTAAAGCAAGCTCTGGTCGTTCTTCAGCTTCTGCCTCCTCAGCACGCTTGCAAGCAGAATTGGAAAGGGCTGCACTTATGGCAAGGGCAGCAACACTGAAAAGGAAGGAAGCCTTGGATGCGCAAGAAGTAAAGTTTAAGGCTGAGAAGGAGGAACTTGAGATTCAGACTGTTATAGCTGCTTCAGATGCTAAGCTTGAGGTTTTGAAAAAGTTTGAGGAAGCTGATGAGGCATGTTTCTGTGTTTTAAAAATTTCACCATTTCTCTTATTTTTGACCCAGGGTACATAATGAAAAAAATCCTGTTGTTTTGGAGGTTTAGGGTCCCTAAATGGTTTAATTTTGGCCCTCACTAGATAGTCTATAGGCTGCAATTATTTTATAATTTTTAAGAATTTGACTGTCCCCTATATAATAATTAAAATGTTTTTTTTAATCCTCCTAATCAGGGAAACTGTAGCTGGTGAACAATTCACCACTACTGGAAGGATCTGACACACATCAATTGGTTTTGTGTGGGTAAATGTCCTCAAGCTTTTCCTAAGGAAAGACCGAGAGTACCCCCTTGTGGACAGAACTGTAAATAACACTCTGACAGCTGCCATGAAATCTTCTTCCCTGCTGCAAATTCTTTTGCAGCCTCACTTTAGGCACTGTCCTTCACTCTCCATCCCAGCTCCCTCCTAGGCCTCATTTAGGCCCCCACGGTTGTCGGGTGCTGAGTCGGGAAATCCAAAGTTTTTCGCAACGTCTCTGACCCGTCGTCCAGCGGTGATTACTTTCTAAGATTGTGGCTCGCAGGGCAGGCCACCCATGGTCCCTGAAATGTTGTACTACGGGCAGATGTGTCTCGTGTCCCTGTACTATGTTGTATCGGTGTTGCGTAAACCTGGTGAGCAGTGTGTTGGAAGTTTCTCCCACATACTGTTTTCCACAGCTCACACAGGCAATCAGATACACGCAGTTGGACGAGGTAGGTGAGGTATGTTTCTGTGTTTTAAAAGTATCCCCGTTTCTCCTGTTTTTAACCCAGGGTACATACTGAAAAAATTCTCTTTGTTTTGGAGTTTTGGGTTCAATGAATGGTTTAATTTTGGCCTTTACTAAGTAATCTTTGAGGTTTCTGTTTTTCCTGTAGGCTGCAATTATTTTAAAATTTTTTAGAATTTGACTGTCCCCTATGTGCTGATTAAAATGTTTTTTTTATTTTCCTGATCAAGGAGACTGTTGTTGGTGAGTAATTCATCACTACTGGGAGGATCTGACATACTTCAGCTGGCTTAGTTTGGGTGAATGTCCTCAAGCTTTTCCTGAGGAAAGAGCGAGAGTACCCTCTTGTGGACAAAACCGAAAACAGGACTTTGACAGCTGCCATGAAGTCCTGCTCCCTGCTACAAATTCTTTTAAATCTAATTAGTTGTGACTTGACAATTCCTCTGAATGTATGTTTGGGGTGTAAACTTGATTTGTGTAGCAGGGTGTGTGTATCAGTCTCTTTGAAAAATACTTTGATATCCAATTTGTTTGTTTTTTCAAATTCCGGGCCTTTAAAAGTTGTCGTGTCCAAGAAATCTACAGAGTTAAATTCTAATATGGACTTCAATTTGATTGAGGATTGTGGTCGTTTAATTTTGTAACAAATTTTTCAAATTCAATTTTGGAGTGGGGCCACACTCCCCATATGTCATCCAAAAACCTAAAGTAATGTAGGGGCCTGAGAGGGCATGTACCAAGGGCCTTAACCCTCCTCTTGTGTTAGCTTTCAGGTAGCACGCCCCATGTTAGCGGGTCGGTGGCGACCCGTGTCTTAAATCAGCTGTAAAATACAATAAAAACAATTATCTATCATCCAATTTTTTTCTCATCTCTTGGTTACCTTGTTAGGTTTCCTTATCCATGAAAATATTGGTTTTATTATTTTTTTTGGTGTGGGTCTCTGGGCCTTTTTTTCTGTCAGTATACCCCTCAATTTCAATTTTAAAAATGGTAAAATTAACCTCAAGAGAATCATATAAATAAATAAACGGTTTTTCTGTTACCTGATTATTACTGAGGGGTATTACAACACATCTGTTAAATTATTTATTTATTTTATTGTTTTTATTTTAATATTATTAACTATAGTAACATCTATGGTGTTAGGGTCGGTTTTGACCCATACATATTTACTTCAAGAAAAAGGCTATAAAAAATCCTTTTTTCAGCAGTAGAACTTTAATACAAATATAAAATGAAAAGCAGAACAAGTCAAAACAGAAAATATAGATTTGAACAGCCAAACAAACAACAACCAAGATCAAGTTCCAAAACTAATAAATAACAAAATCAGAGTAAAAGTCTCTGTGTGCAAGAACTTGCATGTGTATGTGTGTATGTGTTTAGATGCATTTGTGGCAAAAAGTGACACTTTTACTGTGTTCTTTGCAGAGATATTTCTTGCAGTTGAAGCACAATATGTTTGTCTTTCTGTCCTTACTGCTTGGGCAGATCTGACACCTCTTTCTTTTAGAGTCAGGTGGCCTGAGTGGGGTTGTGGCTGTTGTTGAGGAAGTGCTGGCTGAGGAGGATGCTGATGTTGATGCTCTTTGCATTGCTGATGGCGTGGACGGAGTGCTAGGTGGGCTCTGCAGCTTTCTGACCAAGGCTGCAGCATCAGGGTCTTGGGGCACCCGTTCCCTTTGCTCAATGTGCGGCTTGACAAGGGAATTTCCTAGCTCCTCCAGAAATATCCTCCGCTTGTTTTTTTGGTTGAGTTCCACCCTTGGTGGATGTGGGTCCACAACACAAATGCATTATATGCAGAAACATCAAGGATGTTGTAAAACACAACCATTGGCCATCTCCTGGTCATACGTTTGCAAGTGTAGGTGGCAGTCAGTTTGTCCAGGTTGTCCACTCCTCCTTTGTTTTTGTTATAGTCAATGATAATTGTGGGCTTTTTGTCACTTCTTGATGACACACCTGCATCTTTGTGAAGAGTAGACATAAGTATCACATTCTTTCTTTTTTTTGGACAATATGAAACAATAGTGGTGGTGTCTGTAAAAGCAAACTTTGAGGAAAGTGGAGCCCTGTCCTTCATCTGCAACATTTCAGCAGGTAGCTCAGGTTTGTTTTTCTTTACTGTGCCCACCATGGTAAGTTTCCTCTTCAGAAGTTCTTGCCCAAGGTCATAGCTGGTAAAAAAAATGTCACAAGTGATATTGTGGCCCTGCAGTCCAGTAGTCATATCAAGGACCACACGTTTTCCCTGTTTTTTTTCAGCGATGCCACTCGTAGCTTTGCCTGTGTAAATCTGTAAATTCCAGCCATAGCTGGTTTTGGCATCACAGGCTGCCCAGATTTTGATGCCATACTTCCCTGGCTTACTTGGTATGTATTGGCAGAAGGGGCAATTTCCACGGAAAGGAACAAGACGTTCATCCACTGTTACCTCTGGCCATGGGTTGAACATCAGTGGAAGGAGCTGCACCCATCTGTCCCAGACATCCCTGATGGGGGCAAGTTTGTCAGACCTTGCTCTGTTGTCTCTGTTGTCAAATCTGAAGACTCTTGAGATCATCTGAAAGGTCTGAAGTGATATTGTTGCCCGGAAAATATTTCTGCCCGTTGATGCATCCCAGAGACTATCAGTAGCCTCATTACAGGATCGGTAGACTCCAGCAAGAAGAAGAAGTCCAATATAAGCATCAAGGTATTCCTCATCAATGTCTTTCCACATATCTCCATAGACTTTTTTTCCTTCCAGGTTTGTCATAGATATGATGACTGTTTTTAGTGACAGTGGCATAAATAACTCAAAACATGTTTTGATGTCACTGACTCTGGTCACAGCAAACCTTGTGATTCCAGGGGTCTTTTTGATGACATTTTCAGCAGCTCTCCTGCCATGTACATCATTAGGTTCTGAGCTCCAACAGATTTTACCATTTTTGGACTTGAATCTTTCAGTAGGAGCAGCTTCACCACCAGTGACCTCCTCATCAGACTCATCAGATGTGTCTGTGTCTTCTGGATGATACTCCACATTGTCTTCCTCTTCAGAAACCTGCTCATCTGTATCGCTATGCTGCTCTTGGTCCTCTCCCTCATTTTCACCAAAAATATGATCTACAGCTTCTTTCACTGTGAATCTTCTTTTTATTTTTGCCTGCTACAAATTGGAGATGTGCACTCTGCAAATTACCAACTCTATACTGAATTGACCCAACATGTCTGGATATGTCTTTGTTTTGTTTTTGTGCAGGTATACTGGAAAACACGGCAAAATGAGAATCCCCTAAAGCTCACATGAGTGGGAGATGAGCTGGCTGTCATTGTGTTGACTGACAGTCCACTTATGATTTCAGTTTTGGCTGTAGTTATTATTTTATAATCTTGTTTTTATAGCCGGGTCGAAACCGACCCTAACAATACAAATGTAACAATTTCAATTAGAGCATTTTCGAATTTAGTGAAAAAATTTTTTTGCTTTTTTTTTTTGTTGAAATAGACATTCCTGACAAAGTCAAGAAACCTTGATGCAATAAACAAATGTATGTAGTTTTTGTATGCATTTAAAATCCAAAACGGGTCGGTGGCGACCCTAACACAAGAGGAGAATTTCATGGGGTTTGCTCCATTTAGCTGGATCTTTGTGGATTTTTGGGAGCATGTAAAAAAGTCTGGGCCTCGGTTCGGGATCCCCTAACAGGTAGGTTTTTTGTTTTTTATCTATGAATTTTTTCTGGAATAGAGACTGTACCACCTGTTCCACCATGGGAACGGTTTCCCGGAAAATTGGTTTATCTAATTTTAGGTAATAATTTGTGTCTTTGAGTTGGCGATATCCCTCCCATAGGTATTGGCTCCTGTCCAGTATCACGACCGCACTGCCCTTGTCAGCCGGTTTAATTATGATTTCCTTATTTTGGATTAAAGAGGAGAGAGCCTGTTCTTCCTCTCTAGACAAATTAGGTTTTGGGGGTTGAATAAAAAAATGCCGTCTAAAAGCTTGGATGTCTAGTTGGATGGTCTGTGTAATATTGGGGGGGAGCATGACCTCTGCGGGGGCCCAAGAGGACCTGGAAGAGAAAGGGCGGGGTTTGGATTTTGGATGTTGTTCGAAATGTGTTGCCAATTTGAGTCTCCTGTGGTAGGTTTGGAGGTCTGCTCTCGTTTTTTCTGACAACCTAATATGACTGCCCTTGGTGGGAACAAATGTAAGGCCCCGATCTAAGACTTTTACCTGTGTGGGGGTAAGTATAAATCTCTTACTTAGGT
The DNA here is from genome assembly GCA_016785225.1 of Psettodes erumei. Taxonomy (NCBI): domain Eukaryota; kingdom Metazoa; phylum Chordata; class Actinopteri; order Pleuronectiformes; family Psettodidae; genus Psettodes; species Psettodes erumei. Next base: position 405,618 of record JAFBJZ010000883.1, read on the forward strand.
TGATGACCGTTTTCTTCTTATTATTATTATTGTTTTTTGTTGTTGTACTATTGTTGTCCTTACTGTTGTCGTTGTTGTCCCCCTCCTGTGTGGGCAGGTTCATGGGGAGACCCAGTTTCCCATCTGGCTCCAGTGTTGGAGGAGACTGGCCGCTGTGGCGTGAGTCCAGTGGATATTGTCCGCCACTGTGGCAAAGTCTGCCTCTGGAAGTTCAGGGATGTGGTCCAGGTTTTCTTTAATGTATTGGTTAATGCTTTGTAAAGTGGACCGCTCGCTGGGGAGAAGTAGGTGAGAGAAGTTAATGCATGGAATTAGGATGCGGGCCCCAGGAAATCTCAGTCGATTTTGAGTTCAACGGGGAGTTCTTCCCTACAGATCAAAGGTACGGCGATGGGCAAAAAATTTGCCCCAGCATATGCCAACATTTTTATGGCAGCCTGGGAGAGAACGGCACTTGAAAGCTGCCCCTGAAACCCTGAAATATTATAGATTCCTGGACGATATCTGGGGCATTTGGCCCCACATCCCTCAATTAAATTAAAATCTCTACTTGATCTGAACTCAGTTGATTTCCTGGACACCACCACATTCAAGGGCCCTGAATTTGACCAAACACATAAATTAGACATAAAAGTTTTTTTTTAAAGAAACTGACACCCACACACTGCTACATAAATCCAGCCTGCATCCTAAACATACATTCACTGGAATTGTAAAATCCCAACTAATCCGCTTCAAGAGGATCTGCAGCAGGGAACAGGACTTCTGGGCGGCAGTGAAGGTGCTGTTCTCCGTCTTGGCCAATAGAGGGTACTCTCGCTCCTTCTTAAGAAGGAGCTTGAAGTCTTTTACCCACACCAAGCCCACTGAAAGCCACAAAATCCTCCCAGTAGTAGTATACTACTCACAAAACACAGTCCAGTTAATTAGGAGAATTAAAAAACATTTTAACCACCATATAGAGGGAACCCAAATTCTACAGGACTACCAAATCATTGCGGCTTATAAAAGAAATAGGAATCTGGGTGATTATTTAGTCAAGGCCAAATTAAAGCCCTTCACTAAGGTTAAAAAAATCCCCCACAAATCTGACCAATTTTTTAAGCAGATCACCTGGGTCAAAAACCGAAAAAACGGGGATGTCTTCAAAACACAGAGGAACACCTCACCCACCTCCTCCAACTGTGTTTATTTGATTTCATGCACAACATGTGGGGAACAGTATGTGGGGGAGACAGCTAATACACTCCTAACACGATTCACACAACACAGACACAACATCTTGGGGGGCCACAAAACCCACTTACCGGTAGTCCAGCATTTCAGGGACCATGGATGGCCAGCACTCCGAGCCACCATCCTGGAGTGCAACCCACACTGGACGCCTACCCAGAGGCGCCGCACCGAGAGACTTTGGATTTCCAAATTAAACACACGACAACCGTGGGGCCTCAACGAGGCCTAGAAGCGACTCCTGGGGGAGAGTGATGGACTGTGCCTAAAGTGTGGTCGCCTTCGGCGGCCACACTTTCCTTTCCCTAACCCAACCCACAGGTAAGACTCTTAGACCGGGGCCTCACATTTGTTCCCACCAAGGGCAGTCATATTAGGTTGTCAGAGAAAACGAGAGCGGACCTCCAGACCTATCACAGGAGACTCTAACCCTAACCCTAACCGACCATTTTGCAGACTACGGATGCACAGACCACCAGTGCACGGATCACCGGCGCGCAGATTACGGGAACGCGGACTACCAGCACACAAGCTACGCACTGCTAAACGGCTATTCTGGGCGCTGGCAACAGAGATCCGAGCCACACCATGCCGAACCCGGCTTCCGTGACGCACCGCACGCGCCACGCTCTCGTCCTGGACGAGACGGCGCACCAACCCGGGGGAACTGGAGGTCCAGAACCACTGCGAACAGGGGACCCAGCGGGGCCCCCAGACAAGGTAAAGGTGTCTTCCACCACCCTCGCACTACACCTGGCAATGATGAGGAAGCTAGAATGATCACTAAATCTTTGTATAAACTGATCAAAGTGATACCTCATTTACAAAATGTGTCCTCAGACTACCCATCTCGCACAATCGCGAAAATGTCCTCCATTTTGGCTTCCCTGATCAAACAAGCGGTCCCAAATGAAAACAAGACCCTGCTGATTCAGGGAAATGCGTCCTGCTGCGTCCAACCCATGGGAGGGGAGTGGAAGCTCTCCATGCTGGGCCACCCGAGCAGAACTTCTGTCAGAGTCACCACCAGAGACCACGCCCACGCTACCTGAACCATCGCAGCAGAACACTGCGGGAGGTAAAAAGTGCACAAAATCCACATCGTCACAGACAATACAATACACAACCCCTCCAAAACAACGGAGAGTGTTCCAGGGCTACACACTCCAACCCACCTACCTTCCAAAAATCCGGACCAGCCAGCAAACCAGGACTCCATCACCCACGGCCCCACCTCTAGTGGACCTCTCCACCTCAGAGCCAAGCGACCCTGAACCCAGCACGTCCTCGGCCCAGCCCATCAGAGACCCGCTGAGCCGGATCCCAGTGAGGGGAAGGAGGGGCTCCGCGCCCTTCGTCTCCCTCAGAACCCAGGTCGCAGTACAGTCCAGGCTGTGCCTATCAGCACCGGAGGGCCTGGAGGCCAATCCGGATCGTACACGGAGACCCACGAGGCATATTAACACAAACAATAAACTGAAAGAATGGAGCCTCGGAGTGAAGAATAAGTTCTTCATCAATGGTGATTCCAATGTGACCAGGTTCCCACCTTTCCAAAATGAAGACCTGCAGGTGGACGATTACCCGGAAGCCACCTTTTACCATGCAGAAGCCATCCTGCAAAAAGTGGAGCCCAACAGCATGGTGGAGGTGGTCATCCTGGCACTAGGCATAAACAATAGAAAGCAACAGGTCAAAGCTACAGCCCTAAAACAACTACAAGCCATGCTACAAATGGCAAAACTGAAATTTCCCAGAGCTCGCATTGTGGTCCCATGGATTAACTTTTCTCATGTACTTCTTCCCAGCGAACGGTCCACACTGATTAACATTAACCAATACAATTGAACTATACCAGCTCCCCATGATCCAAAAATACCACTCAACCAAGTATGTATAGATCCTATATTCCCATGCTTGGGTTGCAAAGCAGACCGGAAATGGTCCAAAGCAGAAATAACATCTGTCAAATTATCTGTGACATCTGGAATCAAATTCATACATGAACCTCCAGTAAAATTCAAAGTTGCACACAACCCTCCAGTCTTAGCTAACAAAAAATCCAATGCTTGCTGGTGCTTTAACAAAGTCATCCTATGGGACTTTAAAGTTTCCTTAATGAGTGAGAAATCTTTTATTAATAAGTATTATTTGCAAAACCCCACATGGTGTAAGACAGATTGTCAACATGTATAGCTAAAGTAGTAATTGCCATTTGTGGAAAGAATGAATTTACCACCTTCTCATACAAGGTCATTTCATGATTAAACTTCGGCACATCTGGTAAATCCAAAGGAAGAGATCTAGGCTTTCTTACATGTCCATCTTCTGAACCATTTGTTTCAGTTTGAATACTTCCTAATTGTTCAGTCATTTGGATCAGATGTACTGGTAAGGTCAGATGAGCATAGAAACAACATCCTGACCAATATCTAGGTAAATAATGATAATAATTTGAACCCCAACACATAAAAACAAGATCCACCAAAGCACTTGAAGCATAATATCCTATAGTAGGACCACGTTCTATTATTACAGTTGTCTTATTTCCCTGAAATGTGTAGATGCCAGGGTAATGTCCTCCATATTCTACACATTCAGCCACTCCCATAAATACTGTTTCAATTTTTAATTTTTAGGTGCGTATGGGGATTCCTATCTGGATAACAAAAACAATTAAAACTGCAAGCAGTGATAACGGGCCCTCGCACCCCCGCGCCAACGTGGGGGACCCAACTGACGCCGAATTCCCAGAATTTGCCCAAAAACTCCGTCGGGGAGGCCTTTTTGACATTTCCTCTCGTCGCCAAGAGGTGGCGCTATGACAATATGACCATATAATCACATTAATTTCTTCAGGCCAACGTCTTGATCGTACGTGTGTAATTTGAGGCAGATCAGACAAGGCATGTGTGACTTCTAGCGCTTGAGATGGCCATGGCGAGGGATCCAACTTAGCCACGCCGCCACGGGGACCCCGTGAGGTGGGACCATGCTATCTTCAGAATCGAGCATCTTCAATCTCTTGGGGTTCACCAAAATAAATCTCAGCGCCGTCTGATGGAGCTTCCATATGGTCATCATCAAAGTATAAAACTTGTCATTTCCTGTTACCTATAGGTGGCGCTGGAACTTTTATGGAATACACTTATGTAGATGACTTTGCAATTGGATTATCATCATACATGTGAAGTTTGATGGAGATCAGCGCTTGTACACTGAAGTTATGGCAGTTTCGTGCTTTCTGGCGAAACATCAAAATTCGCCAATCCGCCACGCCCATTTCATGCGTGAGCCATGAAAGCTTTTCATAACTTTTTTTTTGAGTTTTCATGACATGCCAAAATATGACCCTTTTTCCATTTCTAACACATAATATGCTATGGAGTGTTCATAAAACACTATTCTGTGATGTTCTGATGAGTTTTTGAGAGAAAAAATTTTTTTGATTTTTGACTTTTTCGAAGACCACATGGTATGACTTTTTTTGAGTTTTCATGACATGCCAAAATATGACCCTTTTTTTTATTTCTAACACATAATATGCTATGGAGTGTTCATAAAACACTATTCTGTGATGTTCTGATGCGTTTTAGAGAGAATTAAATTTTTTTTTTTTTTTCTTTTTTTTCGAAGACCCATGGTATTACTTTTTTTTTGAGTTTTCATGACATGCCAAAATATGACCCTTTTTTCCATTTCTAACACATAATATGCTATGGAGTGTTCATAAAACACTATTCTGTGATGTTCTGATGCGTTTTTGAGACAAATTAACCTTTTTGATTTTTCGACTTTTTCGAAGACCGCGGGTATGACTTTTTTTGAGTTTTCATGACATGCCAAAATATGACCCTTTTTCCATTTCTAACACATAATATGCTATGGAGTGTTCATAAAACACTATTCTGTGATGTTCTGATGCGTTTTAGAGAAAATTAAATTTTTTTGATTTTTCGACTTTTTCGAAGACCGCGGGTATGACTTTTTTTTTTGTTTTCATGACATGCCAAAATATGACCCTTTTTCCATTTCTAACACATAATATGCTATGGAGTGTTCATAAAACACTATTCTGTGATGTTCTGATGCGTTTTAGAGAAAATTAAATTGTTTTGATTTTTTGACTTTTTCGAAGACCGCGGGTATGACTTTTTTTTTTTTTGAGTTTTCATGACATGCCAAAATATGACCCTTTTTCCATTTCTAACACATAATATGCTATGGAGTGTTCATAAAACACTATTCTGTGATGTTCTGATGCGTTTTTGAGAGAATTAAATTTTTTTGATTTTTCGACTTTTTCGAAGACTTTTTTTTGAGTTTTCATGACATGCCAAAATATGACCCTTTTTCCATTTCTAACACATAATATGCTATGGAGTGTTCATAAAACACTATTCTGCAAACCTTTTAGCTCTTCCGTCAGATGCTACTAACGGAGCATATTCTACTTTTACCTGTGAAGAAATAATACTCACTATACGAGTTAATTGTCTACAATAGGCCACTATGGCCTCATCGACAACAATTTGATCTGTGGGCTTTCCTTTATAAAGATTTTGGCCAATAGGCATTACTCTTCCTGTCAAAACTTCATGTGGTGACAACCCTATTGTAGAGTGATGCCTTCCCCTCATATACATTAACACTAAGGGGAGACATGAGACCCAATCTAATTGCATCTTTTCCATCATTTTTGTGAGTTTATTTTTAATACTCCATTTACTCTCTCAACAGCACCTCCACTTTGTGGATGATAGGCACAATGTTGTCTCAAATCAATTCCCGTTTTTTCTGCTAAAAAGGAAATAGTATTATTAACAAAATGACTACCATTATCTGATGACAATTTCTCTGGAATTCCCCACCTTGGAATTATTTCTTGTAGTAGACATTTAGCAGTTGATTTTGCATCCGCATGCCTACAAGGAAAGGCATCTACCCACTTAGAAAACATATCTACAATAACCAAACAATATTCATACCCTCTAGCTGGAGTCAACTCAATAAAATCCATCATAATATGTTGAAATGGACTATCAGGAATAGGAAACGCTGATTGTGTCATTTTGTGTGACTTACCAATGTTATGTTGAGCACACACCAAACATCTTTTGCAAAAATTTTCCGCAACTGTACTAAACCCAATTGAATCCCAGGTTTAACCAATAAAATCAATCATTCCACCCTTAGCAACATGGTCCAATCCATGCGATAACTTGGCCATATAAGGAAACAGTCATTTGGGCAAACAAGGCTTATTCCTTGGGCCCCACCATATTCCCTCTGAATCACGATGACCATTTTTCTTCCATGCAGACTTCTCTGCTGGAGTTGCCAAAGATTGAACATCCTTCAAGGACATATGTGGGTCAAAACCCATCTGAGAGACGTCAGATCCAACATGCATTAGAAGAGAAGATGATTCAGATGAAACTGCAGCAAACTTAGCAACAGCATCTGCAAAAGAGTTTCCTTTTGACACAGCATCCACAACCTTAACATGAGCTTGACACTTGCAAACAGTAACCTGAGAGGGAAGCAAAATAGCTTCAAGAAGGTTGTTAACAAGAAGATGATATTGAATAGGTGTCCCTTGCGATGTGAGGAACCCTCTATTCTTCCATAAAGCAGAAAAATCATGTACAAGCCCAAAAGGATACTTACTGTCCGTATAGATGGTGACACTTTTTCCCGCTGCAAGAATACATGCTCTTGTTCAAGCAAAAAGTTCAGCAGCCTGTGCAGAAAGATGAGATGGGAGCCTTGCGGACTCCACCACATCATGATCGCTTACAATGGCATAACCAACAGCTCCAACCCCATCAATTCGCCTAGCCGATCCATCTACATAATAGATCAACTCAGGGTTGTAAAGGGGGTCACTGCCTCAGTAATTGCCGCCAGACAATCATGAGGTTCACCCTCTTCTTCAGTAGGAAGCAATGTGGCTGGATTCAACACGTTACATCTTTTCAACGTAACATGTGGCAGACTTAAGATATTATAATAATGAAGAGTAGAAGCAGGAGTAAAATGAGCTGTTTTAGCTTGTAAAAGAATAGTAGCCACAGCATGTGGAACCAAGACAGTCAATGGTCTATCGGCTACTAAAGAAGAAGAAGCTGTTATTGCTGCTGCAACTGCAGCCACTGATCGAGCACAAGGGGGAAGACCCCTAACAACTGGTGAAAGTTTCTGTGAATAATGAGCAACCGGCTTGAATCTATCACCATGTTTCTGAAGTAAAACAGCACTATAAAATCCACCCTTTTCATCAACCGCCAGAGGAAAATCTTTTGACATATCAGGAATACCTAAAGCAGGTGCCATAGCCAAAGCTTCTTTCAGCTTTTTAAAAGAATCAAGAGTTTCAGGAGTCCAAGTCACTGGGTCATGTGCAGTCAGTCCAGTCGTGTGTGCCATGTCGGAAAGGGGATGGGCTAATTTTGCATAATCAGAAATCCAGGCCCGACAGTAGCCTGTACATCCTAAAAAGGATAAAACTTGCTTTTTTGTTATTGGTTTAGGCATTGACAATACTGCCTGAATTCTATCTTTACCAATTCTTTCGATCTCATGTCCTAAATAGTGCACTTGTTGTTTTACCAGCTGGAGTTTTCCTAGCAATGCTTTATGTACCTGCGAGGCCAAATATTTCAACAGCGCATTTGTATCTATAATACAATTTTCCTCAGATGTGGAACAAACGAGAATATCATCAACATAATGAATCACAGTACTTCCTTTTGGAAACACAAAACTAGCCAAATTTTCCTGCAATGCAGCTGAATAAATAGTTGGTGATTCAGTAAATCCTTGTGGACACCTTGTCCACATATATTTTTGCCCTTAAAAGGTAAACGTGAACCAATATTGCGATGCCGGATCGACTGGAACACTAAAGAAAGCATTAGCCAAATCGATTACAGTAAACCAGTTTGCATCACTAGGTATAGAAGATAAAATCGTGGCTGGGTTAGGTACAACCGGTACTCGAGCAATCACAGCCTCATTTACAGCGCGCAAGTCATGGACAGGTCGCCAGGTCTGGCCACCTGCCTTTTTCACAGGATAAAGTGGAGTATTACATGGAGATGTTGGGGCTGGAACAACAATTCCATCTTTTAGAAGTTGTTCAATAATTGGAGTCATTCCCTCCTCTGCATCAGGTCGTAGGGGATACTGTCACTTATTAGGCCTATAGTCAGATTTAGGAACCACAACCAATGGAGTGGCATCCTTTATTAATTCCACATCATACTTATGAGTTGCCCACAGGTGTTTAGGGACCCCTTCCAAAGCTGGATGGGTATCTTCAAGCTCTGCAGTATTCACTACAAAATTAGAAATCATTACAAAAGATAAATCCAAATCAGCCAATTGAACTGTTCTATGAACCTTCCATTCACAATGGAAAGGATAGATAACAGCTCCCCCTTTGTTGTTCACTGTTTGGGCTGAGGCTATCTCTGTATTACCGCAAGACACATCCATATTTTGTAATGCCACGCCTATATTATAATCTGAAAAAGCAAACGATCTAGATAAAACAACATGAGAAACGCCGGTTTTCCAAAACACTTTCTTCTGCATTATATCTAAATCAATAAGCAAAGCAACAAAATCTTCAGTGACCACAATGCCATTACCGAGCAACTTTTCATCTGTTATCTTTCTGTTCCACTCTTTTTCAAATTGTTCATGCATTTCTGTTTTTGAAATTTGGCATACACATTTATAAACGCATGGCCTATATTTTAAAAATACATTTCCACTATAAGTTTCAACAAAATCATTTATCTCCTGCGTCACTGAAGAAGGATCAATATTCCAACAATATTCATACTTGTGGGCAATTGGGGAATGACAAACCATAATAGCCAAAAGCTCGCTGTCCGGATCATTTCTTTTTAGCTCTAAACCATTTTCGGTGCACACAATGGTTAAACCCAATGCACATAACAAGTCCCTGCCTGCTAAATTTACTGGGCATTCTGGGACAATAACAAATGAGTGATAAATATTAGTTATACCAAAATCTTCACATTCAACTGGACATGCCTCAGTTACTCCGCACCTTAAAGATGTTCCTGAAACCCCAATGCAGGTCTTAGTTTTGTTAGACATCTAAAAGATCACTGTTACTGACTTTAAAGATGATTCAGTAGCTCCTGTGTCAGCCAGCATTTCATAGGTGGTGCCATGGACTGTGATTTTAAACATAGGAAGATCCTCAGTCCTATAACGAAGTGAGAGATAAAACAAGTCAGTATCTTCAAAGTCACTTATTTTAGGTTTCTCACTGCTTTTGTTACAAGTGGCATCAGGATTTGGAGTTTGGGCGAGGAGTCATGATCGTCGTGGCTGTCGATTTCTATCCCCAAATGGTCTGTTGACAGTCACATTTCCGCCTAGTGGACACACTGCTCCTGGTTCATCATCCCATTCTTCTGTATTAGGGCATTCTCGGGCCCAATGACTTTTGTGACCACATTTCCAACGGGCATCAGTTTCTCCCTGCCAATTTCCAAAATTTCTGCCTCTTCCTCGTCCACGATATCCACTTCTTCCTCTTCCTCTGTTAGATGTAGGAGTAAAATGGGCCAACTGGACCATCTGTAGTCTTTCAACAGTTGCCTTAGTCTTCTTCGGTTGTTGATTTCTGTCATCCTGGACGATAGTCTCTGCATGTGCACAATATTTCTTAACGTCATTTAATCTGGCACTTTGCCATGCCACACAGTGTCTGACAAACATGGCTCTGATCTCCGGGTCTAGACCATCCACCAAGGTCTGGATAAACTGTCTTTCCCACACAGAGTCATTCATAGTATCAGTTGGCTGTTCGTTTCCACTATGCGTATTAAAGACTTGAATTTTCCTGGAGAAATACTCATCAAATGTTTCTCCTGATTTTTGTACACATGCATTCACAGTTGTCATATTTATGACTGGCTTGAATCTTGTTTCTAATGCTTGGTACAAATCTCTCAACTGAGCTTGATATAGAGAACCACTTCCAACATTCCATGGAACAGCTGAATTCCAAATAGCAGGTTTCACTTCTCCCCAACCAAGACCCATTTTGGTCACACATACATGTTCCAGTTCCGCTGAAGTGGGTCTAGATTGCAACACCATCTTCTCCAGAGCATTTGCAAACACTTTTCCATTATTCTTGGGCTCTGGAAGTTTATCAATAATGGACTGTAATTCAGCAAGTTTCCATGGTCTATAAACATGTTGAATACCCCCGGCTCCATCTGGGCATTCTATCATTGGAGCAAGCACAAACTTCTAGAAGCTCATCATCGATGTCCAATGCAGGTGGAGAGCCTTGTATTGGAGATGACATTTTTGGTTGACAGACAGCATCCGACCTAGTAGTGCCTTGGTCAGTTTGATTAGGCTGTATTTTCTTCTGTCTGGACACTGGTCTCCATGCTATCTCTTTGGGCGTTGGTGTAGATATCTTAATGGCTTGATCTAATAATCCAGCATACGGTTGGGGTGCATGAGTAGTAGGTGGTACTACGACATCTCTTCTGCTATCTAACATTGCAGTTGCTCCTCCCACAGCTCCATCAACAGCCTGTTGACCTTGCACTGGAGAAAAGGGAACTACTGGTTGTGGAGGTTGTATTCTCACTGGACAGTCAATATCATCTACTTTATGAATGCTGACCATTACTGGTTTTGGACGATTAGAAATTGTTTGATCCGTATGACAAACTTTTCGCCCTATGGCATCCCAGACCCCAAGGCATTCTATCATATATTCATAATCCCAGTCTAAAGGACCCATAAAACTTGGAGGATCTATAAGGTCATGCAACATTGCTATTTGGGCTTTTTCAAAAGAGCCGTCTTGTGGCCAACTAGAATCAAATTCTTTTATGTTGTCACAAAACGGTGTTGTATAATAAGTTGATCCTGTTACCTCTTCAACAAGAGCCTTAGGAGTCAACTGTTCTTTTTTATCATATACATCCTCCACACTCAAAGAAACAAAGGTCTTAACACTTTTATATGCTTTATCAGTCCTTTCTCTATTATCAGCTTCTTTTTCCCATAACTTTAAAGTTTCAAGGTGTTTTGTCCATTTTTTATTTACTTTTTCACAAGCACGTATTTTAGCTTTTTTTTTTAATTTTCTCCTCATACCTTTTTGCCATCCTTTTTCTCAAGGTTCTTAATGAAGCATGATGAAAACTCCCATTCTGAGGGAATCCCAACTTCCTATGCCATTTTGGCAAAAACTGTATGGAAACAGAACCATATTTCTCATACATAACTTTAGCGGGACCTTGAAGGCCCTTCTGACGACTATTATTTGCACCCATGGCCAACCTATTTAGTGAAAGGGGAAAAAGTCTATTACAATAATTGTCTGAAAAAGATAGCACTCTGGACACATAAAAAAGAAACTAGAAAGGGTTAAAGTATTAGATATATTGTAATTACAATAGGAGATCAACAATACCTCAGCACATGTGGTGGAAAGGAGGATCTCAAACTTACAACAGCAAAACATTCAACCTTTATAGCATCTTTAAAGGTCATGGTCTTTCATACTATTGGCTAGTTTCCCAAAGTTAAAAACATTCTTGTCCACTTGGCAAAATCACAATCTGTGATGACCATAAATGCTCACACAGTTGTCCAACCTACACATGCATATGTAAGTAAGAACAGTGGCCTCATGCTGTGGCGCCAGTCAAATATGCAGCGTCTTCCTTTCTTGGTAACTCTGAGACACTGGTGTCACCTAAATCACAGGGAGGAGAAAGTGATCCCTCAACAGAAACACTATTTTTGTGACTAGAAGTAACTCAGTAAGCAAGTTGAACAACTGACCATTATGAATTAATGATCAACTAATAATTTTCCTTCCACACTGGAGTGCAACCCGCACTGGACGTCCACCCAGAGACGCCGCACTGAGAGACTCTGGATCACCAAACTGAGCACACAACAACCGTGGGGCCTGAGGCCTAGGAGCGACTCTTGGTGGAGAGCGATGGACTGTGCCTAAAGTGTGGCTGCCTTTGGCAGTCACACTTTTCTTTCCCTAAACCTAACCCTAACCTTAACCCTTCCCAAGTCGCGCTTAACGCGACTTGGGAAGGCGCCTCAAGCAGGGGACCCTGGAGTCGGTGGAAGCCATGCTTGTGGCCTCCCTGCCCGGTCGGTGTCCTAATCTGACGGAGGCACTTTAGGAGGCAGATTACTGTAAATACAGAATGTGTGGTTCCCGTTTCTGCTGCGCTGCCTTCTGTCTCGCCCCCAGGTGGGGCGTCGGACGGTGCGGTCGAACAGCGAGACCCAGCCCCGATTACAGAGAGACACCCAGAGACCACACACACCCCCCCTGGCCCCACCCACACAATACCAGTAGAGGAGATTGAGGAGGCACCAAGGGAGCCGCAACCCACAGAACCTCACAGACCGCAGAGGGAATCCCCTCCAATCCCAGCCATGGCCTACAGTCCCGGTCCGCCTCCAACTGCTGCCTCAGAGCGGCAACCACGTGTCAAAGAGGCTGAGATTCATCACCCCCCACCTACCTCCTCTGCCCTTGCTTTTCTGCCTCCCCCTCCATCATCTCCCCCCTCCGCTCAGTCCAGCCCATGGGAGGAAAGTGGAAGCTCCCCATGCTGGGCGGCCCTAGCGGAATTGCTGCAGACGCCATCAGACGGCCACACCCACGCCACCTGAACCACCTCGACAAAACACTGAGGTAGTTAAAAAATGCACAAAATCCACAGCATCGCAAACTGTACAATATGCAACTCCTCCGAAACAGCAGCGAATGATGGGGGCTTCACTCTTAGACCCACTTACCTTCCAAAGATCCACACCAACCAGCAGGCCCGTACTCCATCACCCACATCCTCAGAACCAGCGGAGCTCTCCGACCCGGAACCAAGCGACTCTAAACCTAGCATGTCCTCATCCCAACCTACAAGAGAGCCACTGAGCCAGATTCCAGTGAGGGGGAGGAGGGGCTCCTCCCCCTTCACCTCCCTGAGAGCCCAGGCCGCAGTACAGTCCAGGCTATGCCTCTCGGCACCGGAGGGCCTGGAGGCCAGTCCGGACCGCACACGGAGACCCACGAGGCACATCAACACGAACAACAAGGTGAAGGAATGGAGCCTCGGGATAAGGAAGAAATTCCTCATTATCGGTGACTCCAACGTGGCCAGATTCCCACCCTTTCAAAATGAGAATTTACAAGTGGGACGGGTATCCGAGGGCCACCTTCTACCACGCAGAAGCCATCCTGCAAAAAGTTGAGCCTAACGACATGGTGGAGACGGTTATTCTGGCACTGGGGATAAACAATAGAAGGCAGCAGGTTAAGGCCACAGCTCTGAAGCAATTACAAGCCATGCTCCGAATGGCCAAACTAATTTCCCAGAGCCCGTATTGTGGTCCCATGCATTAACTTTTCTCACCTGCTTCTTCCCAGTGAGCGGTCCACATTACAGAACATCAACTCATACATTAAGGACAATTTGGACCATATCCCAGAACTCCCGGAAGCGGAGTTCGCCACAGTGGCAGACAATATCCACTGGACACATGCCACAGCGGCGAGACTCCTTGAACATTGGTGCCAGACGGGAAACTGGGTCTCCCCGTGAACCTGCCCATGCAGGAGGGGAACAACATGGACAACAGTAAGGCCACGAACAATAATAAAAACGTTATCAATTTAAGTAAGAGGTTTGTGCTCACCAACACGCAGGTTATGCTTTTAGACTGGGGCCTCACATTTGTTCCCACCAGAGGTTGTCACATTAGGCTTTCAGAAAGAACTAGGGCTGACCTTCAAGCCTATCATAGGAGGCTAAAACTAGCAACCCATTTTGAACAGCACCCAAAGTCGACACCTCGGCCCTTTTCAGCCAGGTCCTCCTGGGCCCCTTCAGAGGCCATACTCCCCTTGAATATTACCCAGGCCATATAATCGGACATCCAATATTTTAAACGCCACTTTTTATTCAACCCCCAAATCCAAATTTGTCCAAAGAAGAAGAGCAGGCCCTTTCCACCCTGACACATAACAAAGAAATTATAATCAAACCTGCTGACAAAGGCAGCGCAGTCGTAATAATGGATAGGATTCAATATCTGTGGGAGGGTTATCGCCAACTTAAAGACACCAATTATTACTCCAAATTGGAAAAACCCATGTTTTTAGAAACAGTTCCTATGGTAGAGAAAGTGGTACAGTCCCTTTTTGACAAAAAATTCATTGATAAAAAACAGAAACGTTACCTGTTAGGCAATCCGGAACCGAGACCCAGACTTTTTTATATGCTCCCTAAAATTCATAAAGATCCGGCTAAATGGAGCAAGCCCTATGAAATCCCGCCCGGGGAGACCCATTGTTTTGGATTGCAGTAGTGAAACATACCACACAGCAGAACTGATTGATTACTATTTAAAACAGCCTCCAGGAAGCAGCTTCTCCAGGTCAGACTCCCAGGATGACTCCCCTGGTCGGGTTGGCACCAGACCTCGAGGAACCCCCTGCGGCAGCCATCGACACACAGGTTTGGATCCTGACCATCCTGGTCCCGAACCCATCCAACATACAGTGACAACAATTTGTTTTCATGTCCTTTAATACAAATCTTAAGAGTCAAGGTATCGTGCCTGGTCGAGCCTTAAAGACAGAGCACTTGAGTTTACTCAACTCAAACCATCAGATCTCTGAGGTGGAAGTGTTGTTACGACACCAGCTGGAATTACTTTTCTGTACTTTTCCCAAAAAAACATTCACGTGTCACAAGCAGCGTAAATAACATTAATGCATAGAGCGAATCAAAGCACTTCATTTGTGTCGTGATGTTTACAAACCGCTCTGTGCTGCGCCAACTTCAAACGACCAACCGCACGTCTGCGGCTGAAGCTCACGGTCTGATGAGAGGCGTCGTAGCTGTCCCTAACGCTTTTCTTCGGGTCAGAATTAAGCCACGCATCGACTGTTGCTTGATGAGAGTGATGTTTTTTATTGTCTCCGAACACCGTGAAAAACTGAAATGAAAAAATATTACATTCTTAACATTGTTATCTTCCCAACCAGTATCTTACAGTCCCTAAGTGTCCACGTGGCCTTCATGAAACTTAAATATAAAATCTTAAGGAAACTTAAACACATGAAATAAACATAGAATGGCCAAAAAGTACAGCTTCCATACCGTGTGCGCCTTCCGACCGGAAAATCAGGAGCTGCTGAGGCTTTACGGACAAACTGCTACACACATCTTGCTCCATCAGCACCGCAGGTCCAAAAGACTGAATGCGTGTTTTTCCCAGCTACTCTTGCGTTAATCACATGACTACCTGTGTATCAGATTACGTTAAAATTGCAATTCACATTCTTACCCGATTATATAAGAAATACAGAAAGAATAAGAGATATCTTAAACCAAAAATATTGTATATAAAAATAATTTACAAAAATATTAATGCAATAAATAAATTGGCACTCCTTTTCAGCGACAGCTACAGGCGTTACTCGGTAACTGACGTTCCTCATCTGGCGTTACTTACGCAGCTAAACAGTGGCTCGCGCTCTGCGACGCAGACAAAACTGTGTCGCTACACACAAACAGACACACACCGAGTGGGTTCAGTTTGTCACAGCGACGTGTGAAGCGACAAGTGAACAAACAAAACATCGAAGTTTGGTTTTATCACCTTCGACTGCGGCTGAAATTCTTCTTGGATTCTTCCGCCTTGCTCGGAGCGGAGCATCATGGGAAGTGAAGTCGACCAGCTTCCTCTTTGGTACAGATCGATACAAGTGAACACATTTCATTTATTGGCCACAAATAAAAAGGTAATAAAACATTGAGCCACTGCGTTTCCTGCAGAAAACACACAAAAAACAATTATTTCAACTTGTCAGGATTTTTAGGACAAAAGGACCAAAACCAGATTCACTAACATGAACTCGACATGAATTCAACATAGAAAGACAAAAGAAGGCTGTTCAAACACATCTCCATGATAATATTTTTAATAAGTGGCTTCTCTTTTGTCTTCTGTTCTTTCTTCCTTTGTTTGTTATTTTCTAACACATTTGTAGTTTGTCAAAGAAAAAGCATTGGCACAATAAACACAAATCTAGTTCACGACTTTAACAGTAACCAGCAGTTAAATTCTGTGAAAACATTTTCTCTTGTTTTGAAATGTTTGGATTTCAGATGAAAACGAGTTCACATCAGCGTCGGACTGAAAATCTCATTTTACATTTAGAGGGAATGACACAGGTGAAGCCGTCGTTCTTGTGGACACACCTGTCCTTCACCTTCTGTCTGCACTCACCACTTCCTGTTGACAAAATAAAAGTCCACGTTCATCTTCACCTCTCCATCTCTTCCTTCATCCTCCTCACTTCACCTTCATCTCGCTGCAGCAAATTCCCACCAATCGGCAGCCAGCAGACCTGCATCATGTGACCTCTGTGTCTGCGATTCACAAAAACTGGAGCAGTGATGCAGCAATGACTCACTGCAGCGACACACACACGCACACATACACACACGGACACACACATGCACACACACACACACACATATACAGCTGCAGTCTGACCACGCTGCAAAATATTACACAACATTTACTTTTCATCTTCAAACAGACGCACACGGATGAAACTGAGGCGACAACAATAGTTACCACGACAACTGACTGGATCTAGGTCCGAGGCCTGTCTCCACCTGTGTCTCCACCTGTGTGTTCACTTGTGTGTTAACATGTGTCTCCACCTGTGTCTCCACCTGTGTGTTCACCTGTTGTTCCCTCTGCTAAACGTAAACTGGATTTTTGAGACACTTTGTGTTTGAGCAGACGTCGTGGACAGCAGAAGTCGACCCGTGTTGTCGACGAGCCGGTTCGGTTCTGTAAAAAACAGCTGGCACAGAACAGTCGACCCGACTCACATTCAACCTTCAGACAACAAGGACAGAAAAGATCCGCCGATCGACAGGTCACGTGACCCGCGGTCCAAATCACGCTGCACACGTATCGTGTGGCCTCCGTTGTGCGAGAGGCGCTTGTGTGCGGTCGTGCTCAGAACCGAGCTTTTAACTGAGCAGCTTTGACCCTGGAACACCAGGAGGAGGGAAAGCTCGGTTCTGGAAGAACCTGGACCAGTTTGTCCCGATCCGTCCGACTGGACTCAGCCGGAAACGTCGTGTTCATTCGCGACGCCTTCGCTCCGTCGTCAACATCCAGCAGAACACGAGCAGAGCCGCAGGTTCTCCCGGGTCCAGGTTCAGATCATTTCAACTTTTGCTGCTCGTCGTCACGGCAACACAAACTGGTGAAAACATGTCTTTCCTGATCAGATCTTTTTCTGGTTTGTGGACATTTTCTGTCCATGTTGCCAACGCCCCCCCAAATAAACAAACAAACAAACAGATTCCTGCAGCGCTGACTCACACATCAAGCTCAACTATGCTACTGAACGAGCTGGAGGTCGGATGTAAGGTTGTCATGGTAACGATGGTGCGATCAGAAGATACCGAAGGTTTTGATTGACAGCATGCAGTTAAAGTGAGCCCGCGTCTCGAGAGGTCGGAGGTCGCGGTCGGGCAGACCGCTCGTCGGTTGCCATGGTAACCACGTCCCAGCTGCAGCCGGTTTACATTCTGACCTCGGCGGGTCGAAGGCTGCCGGGCGAGTCTCATTCACAACACAGCGGGCTCCTCTCTCTCTCTTTCTTTTCATCGCTTAGCGATCCAGATCGATAATCCTCTTTCCTTCGTCGTTCTCTTTCTCCTCCTCACTCCTCGCGTTCTCCTTCTCCTTCTCCTTCTCCCTCGCTCCTCCCTGACTCTTCAGGTCCCGGAAGACCTCTGTGAAGAAGTGCGGGTCGGCATTGATCCGCAGCATGGCGGCGCTCAGGCGGTCGATCAGCTCCAGCGCTCGCTCCCAGAATGCATCGCGGCTGGACTCCACCAGGAAGGGCTTGAGCGGGTACGAGATCTCGTTGCCCAGGTAGGAGTAGGCCAGGTAGAGGCAGGTGAGGAAGGTGGCGTGGAGCTCCTGCTCCGAGGACGTGTCCTCGTCCACCGCGTCTCTGCACAGCAGGTAGACGAAGACCAGACTGGCGGGACTGATGAAGCACTGGTCCTGGGGGGGGCAGTACCACAGATAAAGAGTACAAATACACCGGCAGCAGAATACTACTTCTACAGGCACAGTACGAATAGCAAACCATGAGTACTAGCACTGCAGTGTACTAATACACCAGCAGTACCACAGATAAAGAATATTAATAAACTCGTAGTAGAATATAAATTCGAAAAGCACAAGTACCAGTGAGGGAAGAGTACAAGTACTGCAATTAAGGAGTACTAATACACCAACCTGCCAGCCTTGAACCAGCAGCGCCCGGTCGACGTTTCTGAACCAGAGGACGATCTGATTGGACGAGAGCTCCTTCAGTTTGACACATCGACGACACAGGAAGTCAGAAAGACAGCGAAGCAGCTCGCCTGTCGACGCCTGCGGAGGAAAGGAGACAAGGAGGTGAGGAGACAGGGCTGAAGGAGATAGGACAGAGGACGAGTGATTTTATCATAAACTGATCAAAGTGTTGAATGTTTTTACTTCATTAAAACACGTCAGTTCAATTTATAAATAAAAGTGACGTGTGTTGAACTGACGATTATTAATTTTACACCAAGACATTTAAACGAGCCACTGTGAATTAATGAAAATTTAACATTTGCATGAGTAAAAAGTCTCCTGATGCTGTTGCTATGGTAACTGTCTCAATGTGTTTCTCTTGAATTATTTTAAATGATCATTTAACTTTAAAGCTGAATTGGTTTGACTCTTGCTCGTTTTAAAATCGCGCGCACACACACACCTGCACCACCACCCTCCGCGGTGAGATGATCAGGTCCGGCTTGCCCTGCTTCTGGTTCTGGGCTTGCTCCGGGACGGTGGGGACCGGTACCGGGATGGGTCCGTGCCTTTGCCCGGCCTTCAGCGCTCTGTGGCGGGCGTCGGCGGCCGCCTGCTCCCGCGGCACGTGCCCAGACTCGGACGCAGCGGGCTTCACCTTCTTCCCGCCCTTTCTCTTGGCTCGCGCGGCCACGAGGCGCTTCTTCCAGCTGAGCGCGTGCAGGAGCACCGGGTGCCGCTTCTTGTTCTTCTTCTTCTTCCCGTCCTTCTCCACCTCCTCCTCGCGGGCCTCCGGCGGCTTCTGCGCTGCGTGCTTCGCCGGTCCGCGGGCCGCAGCTTTCCGCGAGCCCGGGGACAGAGACAGCACCGCTCCCATCGCGACCGGACCGAACCGAACCGGAGCCTCGCTGCGGCAGCGGAGAAGAAGGCGGAGGAAGCTGCGCGTTACAAACCAGAATGCGTCTGCGGCTCCATCACCGCCGCCGCCTGTCCGTCTGCCTCCACCTGTCTGTCCGTCTGTGACGCAGACTGGGGGGGGCTGCAGAGACGCTGTCCGCGGTGCTGAAAGACGCTTTAAAGGGCCGTTCCACACAAACAGGGCGCCTACATTACCCACAAAGCACCGGGCGAAGCCTGTGGACTGCTACACACTGGCACACGGAGTACACAGTACTTCATAGTCGTATTACACAGCAGTTCGTATACAGAATATTACTTATGCTTACATGTAAAAGTATTTATATACTCTTATACTGCCCTTGTTTATCATTGTGTGCACCTTAATACACACTACACCACAAAATATACTACACAGTACAACTTCAACATTACCAACAAATACTCATGTTGCAGCTGAGTTTGCGTTTAACTGCCTGAACTCTGCATTTCCTGTCAGTGTTTCAGAGTAAAAGCCTGCTAGAAAAAGGGGTTAGTGAGAGGCTTTTATTGTGTATACGTGACAGGAAGTGACGTCAGCGGGAAGTGGAACCTGATGATCGATGTTCACAAATATATTTTTTTAATTCAGTAGTTCTACTCTGTGTATTTACATGTACATGTATGTGTATTAACAGTATTCACACAGTCACATGCTCTGTGTGTGTGTGTGTGTGTGTGTGTGTGTGTGTGTGTGTGTGTGTGTGTGTGTGTGTGTGTGTGTGTGTGTGTGTGTGTGTGTGTGTGTGTGTGGGCGGAGCCTGTGGCAGCAGAAGGTTCATTGTTTGAGGAGGCAGAGACAGCAGGAGGAGGGAGGGTCGAGCGAGGTAGACAAAGACTGCAGCTGGCACAGAGAGAGAGAGCGAGACAAAGAGGAGGGAGGCCGACGCTTTCTTTCTTCATGTGGGGGAGGAGAGGGGGAGGATTAACCGGCTGATCTGCCGCACACACACACTATTCATATCAACACGGCAGCTTCATCATCAGCAGCAGCTTCAGCAGCAGCATAATCATCATCATCATCATCAGCATCATCAGCAGCAGCAGCATCAGCAGCAGCGGCGGCGGCGAGGACGAGAGACAAAGAGACAGAGAGACGGTAGAGAGACGATTAGACCGAGCGAGGAGACGGAGAGAGAGAGAGACAGGCCTTCTCCACCTCGACCGCCCGTCTGCATCCACACCGTCATGGCCGACCACATGTTCCCGTGTGTGCGTCTGCTGTAGGTGGGTGTGTTCGGTCCGGTCGGAGCGTGTGTGTTAACGGTGCGTGTGTGCGTTTGTGTGCGAGATGGGCAACGCAGAGAGCATGGAGAGCCAGCTGGCCGTGATCCGGTCCAGAGCCGCGCCGGTCCGACTCCCGATGCCCGACCCGGCCGAGCTGGAGGAGAGGTTCTCCATCGCGCTGGTGAGGACGCACAACACGAACACACACACACACATGTTACACAGAAGACGTGATGCTGATTCACACAAATGAATGTTTGTGACGTACGGTCCGAGCCGGACTGCGTGGTTTCTGCGGGTCTGATGTGGACTACGTCGTATACGAGGGGAATGTGAAGGTCTGACCTGGACAGCCGGTCCTGGATAAACCCCGGTCCAGGACTTCAGTCTTTAATCTGGTGTCTCAGTCTGGATCATATGTGGACCAGGACCGACAGCTGGTTCAAGTCCTTCCGGCCTGGACCGGACCTGTTAGACATCCCCAGAGTCTCTGATGTCCAGGTCCAGGATTTGTTCCGGTCACAGTTTCATCTGTCAGCAGGTTCTGTACTGACGTGGATTTGTTTTGAATCACCCAGTCGTCCCGCTCTGCAACATCGGTCGGCTCATTCCGATCCTCCAGCCTCGGTCCGGTCCGGTCTCGACCCGGTTTCTCCAGAGACCGACTGAGCTGGGCTCCACAGAGTCCCACGAAGATCCAGCCTGAGACACCACAGTTCAGGATCAGGCAGATTAGTAAATAGTCCAAATACGAGGACTCACCAGGACCGGACCCGGGATCATCAACGTCATCACAGGGGTCGGGGGGGTGGATCCAGAACCGCGTCCCTCTCTGGGTCGGGGTGCGGCCGCGTCGAAGTCCTGATGTTTGGATGAGTCTGGACCTGGATGCCGGACGGATCCGTCGACGATAATCTAGAATAATCTCCGTTTCAGAACTCGATGAACCTGCCTCCCGACAAGGTGCGTCTGCTGCGTTCCTACGACAACGAGAAGAAGTGGGAGCTGATCTGCGATCAGGTCAGTGACGCCAATAAAGTTACCGAGTTTGAATCTGGAGCGATCGAGCGAAGCTCCCGCGTTTATCGGGTTCATGCAGGTGTGAGCGGTGGGCGGGGCTTCATACCTGACGTCAATCGTCATTGTGTGTGTGTGTGTGTGTGTGTGACGCAGGAGAGGTTTCAGGTGAAGAACCCTCCACACACCTACATCCAGAAACTCAGAGGCTTCCTGGACCCGGCCGTCACCCGCAAGGTGAGATGGGAAATGTAGTCTGTGGGGTTTAAAACAGGAAATGTGATTTATCATTAAAATAGGTGTCTCCCTGTCTTTCCCCTCTCTCTCTCTCTCTCTCTCTCTCTCTCTCTCTCTCTCTCCCTCTCTCTCTCTCCCTCTCTCTCTCTCTCTCTCTCTCTCTCTCCCTCTCTCTCTCTCTCTCTCTCCTCTCTCTCTCTCTCTCTCTCCCTCTCTCTCTCTCTCTCCCTCTCCCTCTCTCTCTCTCTCTCTCTCTCTCTCTCTCTCTCTCTCTCTCTCTCTCTCTCTCTCTCTCTCTCTCTCTCTCTCTCTCTCTCTCTCTCTGTCTGCAGAAGTTCAGAAGAAGAGTTCAAGAGTCGACTCAGACGCTCAGAGAGCTGGAGATTTCTCTTCGCACAAACCACATTGGGTACGTGTCTCACCTGTCTCACCTGTCTCTCTGTCTGATGACTCGTCTGTCTCACCTGTCTCACCTGTCTCTCTGTCTGATGACTCGTCTGTCTGTCTGCAGGTGGGTCAGAGAGTTCCTGAATGAGGAGAACCGAGGTCTGGATGTTCTGGTGGAGTATCTTTCCTTCGCTCAATACGCCGTCACGTGAGTTTGTGCTGACAACGACTTCAGTATAATTATATATACTGAATATACTTATATATATATGTTCAGTATATATACATAGAAATGTTTACATATTTAAAGACATGAGCAGAAATCAGATAAAACGTAAACATCCAGGTTTGACGGGGAGACGTCGGAGGCCGGAGGCGACGCCTCGTCCATCGACTCCCCCTGGAGCCGGTCCATCGAGGATCTCCACGGCGACTGCAGCCTCCCGTCCCCGTCCTCGTCCGTCCCCCGAGCGGCTCGACACTCCATCAGGCAACGGATTAAAACGCGTTCGCGGTGTACATACGACGAGCGAACTCGCGGCTGGTCTCCGACCGCTGACCGAGATTCTGTTCGCAGCTCGACTCTGGTGACCCGATCCAACACGCTGCCGAGTCGTCGGACCCTGAAGAACTCGCGGCTCGTCTGCAAGAAGGACGACGTCCACGTCTGCGTCATGTGTCTCAGAGCCATCATGAACTACCAGGTAACGCACGCGCTTCGTCGCGCAGAACGTGGGATGGCAGGTCTTCCTCCTTTTGACCCGACACGCTCGTCTTCGTCTTCCTCAGTACGGCTTCAACATGGTGATGTCTCATCCTCACGCCGTCAACGAAATCGCCCTGAGCCTGAACAACAGGAACCCCAGGTGTGTCCACCGCACACACACACACACAGGTGCATCTGTACACACTGTAGAGTCAGCCCCATCTCTGTGTGCCCCTTCATCATCATCATCATCATCATCATCATCATCAGGACAAAGGCTCTGGTGCTGGAGCTGTTGGCAGCCGTGTGTTTGGTCAGAGGAGGACACGAGATCATCCTGTCGGCCTTCGACAACTTCAAAACTGTAACGCAACATTCAACCTCAATGCCGAGCGGAGTCGCTGCCCAATCGATTGATTAACTGATTGATTAACTATTGATTGATTTGTTGCAGGTGTGTTCAGAGTCGATGCGTTTTGAAAAGTTGATGGAACATTTTAAGAATGAGGACGACAACATCGACTTCCTGGTACGGTGAAATTCACTTCCTGCGACCTCCGTGTGACCTGAACCTCACTCACCTGAAGCTGAACATGTGACATCATTGTTGCAGGTGGCCTGCATGCAGTTCATCAACATCGTGGTCCATTCGGTGGAGGACATGAACTTCAGGGTCCACCTGCAGTATGACTTCACCAAACTCAACCTGGACGAACACCTAGAGGTAAAGCGGTCGCGGTCGGGTCTCGGCCAATCGCGCGGCCTCTCGGCCCTCGCGTCACGATGTCGCCCGTCTCACCACAGAGGCTGAAGAGCACAGAGAGCGACCGGCTGCAGGTGCAGATCCAGGCGTACCTGGACAACGTGTTTGACGTCGGCACGCTGCTGGAGGACGCCGAGACCAAGACCGCCGCTCTGGAGAGGGTGGAGGAGCTGGAGGAGAGCCTGGGCTCGGTGAGACGGACGGGCGGAGAACACAGGTAGAGACAGACAGGTGCGGGGACAGACAGTCACAGACCTCCTCCCGTCTCTGCGTCCTCAGATGTCGGAGCGTCTGCTCGACGTGGAGAACGAAGCGATGCTAAAGATCGTGGAGCTGGAGAAACAGCTGATGCAAACCAACAAGGAGCTGGATCAGCTGCGGGTCAGTGTCGTTACCGCAGAAACACACAAACCGTCACCACGGAGACACAGCGAGTGAAACGTCCGTTCCTTTCGTACTCGTGCAGGACGTGTACGCCAGCGCCAACTCCCAGGTGCACACCTTGCGGCGGATGGTGCGGGAAAAGGACCAGACGATCCGGCGCCAGAGTCGCCTGGAGCGTCAGGCCCAGGAGGCGCAGCAGGCCGGAGGCCCCGGGGCTCCTCAGCCCCCGAGAGGAGAGGGGGACGGGGGGGCGGCCGACTCTGCCTCCCCCTCACCTCCGCCCTGTCCCAACCTGTCCCCCAGGTAAGGAAGCCACTGCTCAACAGTCCCCGTTAACAGCGATTGATTGTTGATTAATTGTTGATTGATCGTTGATTGATCGCTGATTGAATTCTGCAGCCCTGAGACCGTAGCCTATCACAGCATGGGACCCGGGATGGGCGAAGCTCCGGGAATGCCGGCTCCGCCCCCTCCCCCTCCTCCCCCACCACCAATGCCGGGCACGGGTGAGATTCGGGGTTAGTTTATTCCGCCCACGTCACGAGGAACAAACGCACCTATTTCACTTGTGTCCCGTCTCTGTCTTTGAAGTGTCAAACGGGCCGTACCCCGCGCCTCCTCCTCCTGCGCCTCCCCCCCCTCCCCCTCCCCCACCTTGCCGGACCAGCGAGCTCTCCTCCTCCGTCCCGATGCCCCCACCCCCTCCCCCCGTGGCCCCCCCTCTCCCGGGGACAGGGGGGTCACCCACGGTGATCTTTAACTCCGGACTGGCAGGTGAGAAACATTTTCCGGCCGATCGCGGTGCAGAATTCCCAGAGGTTGCGGCACGTGTGAAACATAAACGTGTTTTTCTCTCGACAGAGGGTCCGCTCAAGTTATTCTGTAAGTTCACTCGAACCGCACATTTCACGTTGTCCGTCGCCCCGCCCCTTCCTGTCCTCACCTGACTTCCCGCTCACCTGTGCGACAGCGGTGAAGATCAAGAAGCCGATCCAGACCAAGTTCCGGATGCCGGTGCTGAACTGGGTCGCGCTGAAGCCGAGTCAGATCAACGGGACCGTCTTCAACGACATCGACGACGAGTCCATCCTGCAGGTGACAAAAGCACAGCGCAGCGTCACGAGTTCAGAGTATTGATCGCCTGTCACCCTCTCTGATCACCTGTCACCCTCTCAGGACCTGGACGTGGAGGAGTTCGAGGAGCTGTTCAAGACGAAGGCTCAGGGTCCGGCCGTGGACC
The DNA here is from genome assembly GCA_016785225.1 of Psettodes erumei. Lineage (NCBI taxonomy): Eukaryota > Metazoa > Chordata > Actinopteri > Pleuronectiformes > Psettodidae > Psettodes > Psettodes erumei. The sequence continues at coordinate 431,187 of JAFBJZ010000883.1, forward strand.
TGACTCTGTCCAGACAGAAACTTCCTCAGAAAGCTCCGTCCAAAGTATCTCTGCTGGAGGCCAACCGGGCCAAAAACCTGGCCATCACCCTGAGGAAGGCTGGCCAGGGGTCGGAGGTCATCTGCCGAGCCATCCACACGTAGGTGCAGGTCTGCCGGAACGAGCCGGTTCCGGGCCGAACGCGGCCGCTGGGTTTCGATCGGTTTCGTGGGTTTGAAAAGTTAAATCGGTCCAGTTCCGTCGGGTCCAACCGGTGATGGTCTGGCGTCTGCGCAGGTTCGACCTGAGGACGGCCCGGGTCGACTTCGTGGAGTGCCTGATGCGTTTCCTGCCAACGGAGGCTGAGGTGAAGCTGCTGCGACAGTACGAGCGCGACAGGAAGCCCCTGGAGGCGCTGAGCGACGAGGACCGCTTCATGATGCAGTTCAGTCGCATCGAGCGCCTCAACCAACGCATGTCCATCATGACCTTCATGGGCAACTTCACCGACAACGTCCAGATGCTGACGCCGGTAAGATGGACAGGAGACAGACAGGAAGTAGAAAGGAGACAGACAAGACACAGACAGACATGACCCACCTCACTCTGGTGTGTTTCCTCTCAGCAACTCCACGCCATCATCGCTGCGTCTGTCTCCATAAAGTCGTCGCAGAAGCTGAAGAAGATCCTGGAGGTCGGTCTGAGTCTCAGAGCAGATCTACGTGACCCGACTCTACGTGTCTTCATTCAACCTGATCTTGTTGTTGTAGATCATCTTGGCTCTGGGGAACTACATGAACAGCAGCAAGAGAGGAGCTGTGTACGGATTCAAACTGCAGAGTCTGGACCTGGTATCTCACACACACACACACACACACACACACACACAGAGTAATTATAACAACTTTTTATGAAAACAGTCTATGTGAGAATTTCATGATAACTGTGTGTGTGTGCAGCTCTTGGAGACAAAGTCGACCGACAGGAAACAGACATTGCTTCACTACATCGCCAACGTGGTGAGAGAGAAGTTTCCCGCGGTGTGTCTGTTTTACAACGAGCTTCACTACGTGGACAAGGCCGCCGCAGGTGAGCCCGTCCGCCAATCGCGCCGCCGCACCGCGCCGCCCGCGTGGCTCCGGCCTCACGTGTCCCCGTGTGCTCAGTGAGTCTGGAGAACGTGCTGTGTGACGTGAAGGAGCTGCAGCGCGGCATGGAGCTCACCTGGAGGGAGTTCAGCGTGCAACACAACGCCACGCTCAAAGACTTCATCAGCAGGAACGAGACGCGCCTCAACAAACTGCAGGAGGACGCACGCATCGCACAGGTGACACACACACACACACACACATCGCACAGGTGACACACACACACACACACATCGCACAGGTGACACACACACACACACACACACACCGCACAGGTGACACACACACACACACACATATCACACAGGGGACGGACACACACACACACACAGACGACAGCTCTCACATTCAGCCTGATCAATATCCCACGTTGTTGAAGCAGGCTGAGTTCTTATTGGACGATTCTGACGTGCCGTAGCTGAATTATCGTCGAGGCTGATGACATCACCGCTGCAGTCGTCCAATTGCAGCCGAGCGTTTGTTTTGTTTGCCTTCAGGACGCGTTTGAAGACGTGGTGAAGTTTTTCGGAGAGAGCTCGAAGACGATGCCGCCGTCCGTCTTCTTCCCCGTCTTCGTCCGCTTCATCAAAGCGTACAGGGTGAGTCCTCAGGCCCCGCCCCCCGCCACGGGGCGCGGCCCGTGACGACACCACAACTCTGAACGGAGCGTCGACTGACGCGGCCCATGGCGTTTGTGTTTAGCTGGCGGAGGAGGAGAACGAGCAGAGGAGGCGCCAGGAGCAGATGCTGTTGGAGAAACTGGAGCAAGAGGAGCAACAGGAGGAGGAGACCAAGGTGAGACCTTGCGTCGTCCGTCGGTCAGGGGGCCGAGAAGCCGCCGCGCGTCGCGGTCCCTCGATCGATGTAATGACCAGGCTCCGCCCCCTCAGTCTCCGTCCCACAGGGGGAAGCGGCAGCAGCAGGAGCTGATCACGGAGCTGAGGCGACGACAGGGGAAAGACAGCCGCCACGTTTACGAGGGGAAAGATGGCGCCATCGAGGACATCATCACAGGTGAGTGCTGTGACCCGCGGTGGCTCGCACGCCGGGCATTCTGTTGTCTGATTGGTTTGTTTTCCATCTCGCCCGCAGCTCTGAAGACCGTCCCCTTCACGGCTCGATCGGCTAAACGCAGCTCTCGCTTCTTCTGTGACCCCGCCCACGGCGAGGAGCACTACTGAGCCGTGTCTGAGGAAGACGAGCCTCTTCCTCAGCCGGCCGCGCCCACTTCTAATCAATGGGACCAATCAGCACTTTGAACATTTCCGATCGATTGATGCAAACTGACGACATCGTGATTTCTATGTTACCTTATTGGTCAGTTTGTGCAAAGACCGGACACCCAGATGCCGCCTGACCTCTGACCTCTCACTGGATTCTCCCGACAGAGGAGCTCTTCAAACACAAACCCGATCAGTTCTGACCCAGAAACCGCCGAAACGAGAAACTCCGGGCCGCATCACCTGGTCCTCCTCGGCAGAACCACGTGACCTGCCGAGGAGGACCAGGAGGTGCGACCGAAAGTTCTGGGTCAGCAGGTCTGAGGTCGTTCTGGGTTCCTTCGGTCTCTAACTGGATCTTGTACAGGGTTCTCGTCCTCTCGCTGCGTTGTGTTCTACTGTGTTCTACTGTGTTCTACTGTGTTTACGACCAGAGACGTGGAGTCTGGCGGCTCATATTCACTCACACGGAACAAAACCAGTGTTGAGTCCAACGGGCCTCCAGAGCCCGAATCTCTGCCAGACTTGATCCGTGACTCTGTCCCCGACCCGACTTCTGCACGCGGGCCGTTAGTGAGCTGTTAGCCTGTTAGCTTGCTCCAGAGCCACGCAGGCAGATAGAGCTGCAGTTTGAAGCTTTGCACTGAAGAGGGCGCCGCACGCCACGCCACGAGGTCACACTTCTCCGCGACGCTCGACTCTGCCGCTGAGGCTCCGGTCAGGACAGACTCACCTCCGACGACGCGGCCGCACATCGAGGACGCCGCGTGGACCCGGACGGACCTGCGCAGGACCTGAAGGAACCTGGACAGGTTTGTCCCAGACCGACCTGGACCCGTCGTCCTGCAGTGGTCGTGTCTCCCGGTCGCCTGCGAATAGTCCGGAGACCGTGACTGACGTGCCCCCCCACCCCACAACACCCCCCCACCCCCATCCGAGTCAACATGAGACAAAAAAGTGAAAGAGCACAAAGTTTTCTACGTGTACAGATGTTTTCTAGAAGGCTGTGTAGCGACGCTCGTTCTGTTTGGTGTTCGTTGGTGGTGACTCCGTGTGTAAATGAAGCGCACCCTGTCCACGTGACCCGTCTCATTTTAATACGTCACACACAAAACGCACGTGAACCGACAAACAACACGACCCAGGATCCTCGGCGTCACCTGCAGGGCTCGATGCCCACAGGTTCGTTTTATTTTCATTGGTCAAACTCACATACATGAAAGTTGATTCGTTCTGATTGGCTGCGGAACGTTATTGAGTCGCGATTGCTCCAGCGATCGAACGGGCGATCGGCCTCCTGATCGCTTCCGGCAGGTGATCTGTGATGCGATTGGCTCCCGCTTCACCCTGAGAATGAGTTTGAAGGTCGACCTTTGACCCCAAGTCCCGTCACCTGCGGACAAACGTGCACGCCGTCAGCGGGTGTGCGACACCGAACGTGAGCCAGCGATACAGGTGAGTCTCACCCTGAAGGTGTGTCCGGCCTCCGGCTGCCGTCTGCTCTCCGATTGGTCCAGCCCCAGACTGGCCGAGGTCACGTAGAGGTCAGCGTAGTCCAGACCTCCGAAACAACAGGAAGTGGTCTTCATTGCCGGGAGAAAGACAGTCTGCAGCCGCACACCTGAGGGAACAGGAGTTCATTTGAAGGAAACGCGCACCCAGTCATGTGACGACGCGTACGACCGGCCGACCAACCGGTCGCAGGGTCGACGTTGATGACGCGTCCTCCGTTGTAGCAGGCGACCCACAGCCGACCTTCGGCATCGACCGTCATCCCGTCGGGAAGCCCCTCCCCCTCCTCCAGACGGTACACCACGCGTCGGTTACCTCGGCAACGACAACACACAAATCTTTAACTGACCGACAGTTATTTTGTTTTGACGGCAGTCCGTGTGTGTCCCGCAGAGTTAATACACAGTTACCTAGGCGACCGGTGTTTGCGTCGTAGTCGAAGGCGTCGATGGTCAGACGCAAACTGTCGATGTAGAAAAACGTCTTCTGATCCAGAGACCAGTCCAACCCGTTCGATATGTCCACCTGAGAGCGAGACGGGGACAGAGACGCGTCCGACTTGTTAGGTGTGTCCACCTGAGACGTAGACACGTGAGCGGTTGGACAGGTGACGTTACCTGGCTCACGTGTTTGGTCACGGTGAGGTCAGAGGTCACAGAGAACAGAGAGCCTTGCTGTTTCTGAACTTCCGCAGGTCGCCGCTCCCTCCCCATTGTTCCTGAGACGCATCGCACTGTTACCATGGCAATGCAGCCGCCCCCGCAGGTCGACCGGGTGGACACACTCACCTGCCAGCAGGCGTCCAACCGGGTCGACCTTCCCGTCGTTCAGCCGGTTGTTTGGTTTGTCCTCGTCCACCTCCACCAACGGTGTCATCGCTTGAGTCGACCAATCGACAGCCACGATGCTACGACCCACACCTGCAGCATAACCTCCCGATGTGCGAGGAACCGCGAAGCCCACCATGTCACCTGAGAGAAGACGGGCAGGTGACCTGACGACATCATGTAATAACCTCAGCTGTGCTTTTCTTGCATGCTGATTGGCTGACCTGTCTCCACGGACTGGATCTCATTGGTCGCTGGACTCCAGCGGTGGATCTTCCGCCCGGCGATGTCAACGAAGAGCAGCGTCTGCTCTGACTCCTCCCACACGGGGCCTTCACCAATCAGAGCCCCCGTCTTCACGGCACACTCAACCTTCACTGACGACATCGTCACCTGTCTCGACCAATCACTGAGCAGGATTCACCTGCACCTGTATTTCTATCAACGTAGCACATTACATTAGCAGTATCCAAGAGTCACATGCTGTATTTACTCAGACGACCAGCCGCTGCACATACTACCACATATATATACTACAGACTGTGGTACTACACATATATCTCCATAAAGTACCATATAATACACAATATTACTGTACTGTAGATGGTACGACATGACGTTGTACAGGTTCCATAATAATAATCAGCTTGTTATACAATTATATATGTATAGTTATTAAATAAGAAACTTTATATTTTACTTACTTAAATTTTATTACATAAATCAAACTACACACTGTAGTAGTACATTGGAAACAGTACTGTAGTACACGTTATCCACACAGCACAGTCCATTAAACATAATACATAAATGTCGTATCACATATCGTATCACTCGTAGTACTTTTGATAATGTCGTACTGAGACAGCGGTTTTACACAAAGTATTTCTACGTTCTACTGCAGTACTGTTCCAGTTTACTGGCGGATCTGCTGTTTGTTTATTAACCAGGTCATTAATGTGTAACGGGACGTTTGTTCCAGTTAAACACAGTGAGAATAATCCTATTTAAATCCGTGTTCAGTTTCTCCGTCACTCGGAACACACTCACACTCACTCACTCACTCACACACACACACACACACACACACACACACACACACACACACACACACACACACACTCACTTCGCTGTGAGAGAAACAGTGAGCGGTCACAACTGAAGTGTCACGACTTTCATTAATCATCACAAACACACTCCTCCTGAAACACAACTTTAAATTTAGTCTGGTCACGTGAAAGTCCGCGGGGCTCCGAACACACACACACACACACAGTACACGTTATACGTGTCGATCAGGATTCCTTTGCAGTAGAACTACGAGTAACAGTACTTTAACTAACTAAAACCTACCTGCTGAAGTACTCCTCTACTTTCTGAACTTTCAACGACACGAGTATCTGGTGTCACGTGACGATGATACAGCTCCGCCCCTCTCAACCAGCTGACTCCGACGAAACGCACCCGCGCAGACTCGTGACATCGTGAGAGGTGATTACTAATCATTCAGATCGATCATAAAACAGTAAACCAAACACCGGATCTATTTCTGTGTCATTTAACATGAGCTGAATTTATTTTGTTGACATTTTAAATAACTGCATGTAAAGTTTATTCATTTTGTCAACACGTTTATGAACCCGTGAACTATTATTATTATTATTATCATTATTGTTATTGTTATTATTGACTCACCAGCCTACAACCCAAACACTGGAGGTCCCGTTTGACTGCGGCCGGTACCGGAGCGGACTCATGAAACCGCCTCGCGATGCAGTGAGGCTGAGCCAATCAGAACTCAGAGCTGTGACAGACTCACCTAAACGACTTTTACTGTTTTAAATGCATCAGAATTTTAACAGGTTTGATGATCGTTTATTTATTATTATGTACATTTATCAATACATTGAACCTAATGGAGGATTTACAGACTAATAAACATCAGACGTTTTTTATGTCAACATGTTCATAACCTCATGAGACACCTCAGTGAAAACTGAAGACCACAAGATGCGGCTGAAAGCTCTGGAAAAAACGAGCAAGTTAAACATCGTGCTGTGATCATCAAACCGGAAATATAAATAAAAATGAAAACAATGAAAAAAAATTCACACAGCGCTTTAAAAAGCCACGAGCAGACACCAAGTGTTTAATGAGACGCAGCGGCAGGAAGTGTGTGTGTGTGTGTGTGTGTGTGTGTGTGTGTGTGTGTGTGTGTGTGCGTGTGTGTGTGTGTGTGTGTGCGGTTCTGAAGGTCTGACGGGGTCCATTCGAACCGGACCGTGAGACTGGGGGGGGCGTCACTCACTGAAGGACTGCAGTTCAAACACAGGAGAAGTTGCCATGGCAACGCCCTCCAGAATCACTTTTTGGCGGCCGTGGCTCTGGCTCGGTTCAGCTTGTCAATCAGCAGCCGGTCGGAGGCGGAGCATCTGGAGAGGACCGCCCCCATCTCTGATTCGTTCCTCCGCTCGATCGCCGCGTCTGCCGCGCCCTCGAGGTCGCTGACAGGAAGAGAAGAAGAAGAGGAGTCGTGTGGTCGGGGCTCACCTGTCGGACGACATCACAGCCGTCTTACCTGACAGCCAGGTGAGCTTTGACCTTCTGCTCGGGCGTCACCTTGGAGACGTACTTCTTGGCTTCGTACTTGTTGTTACACTTCATGCAAACTTCAACAAATGCCTGAGGAAAATCAAAAGCTGTGACTCGTGGGACACGTCGCGCTCACTTCATTATCGACACCATTCAATCTTTATTTAAAATCGACACGTTAACAGTTGACAGTGGCGGGGGCTGCTTACCAGGTAGCCAATAGGAGACTTCTTGCTCTTTGAGAACTTCTCTAACTCCTCCCACTCCTCCTTCTCTGCCAGAGACTTGAGCTTTAACCACCAGTACCTGCACAGGTGAGCCATACAGGTAAGAGAGGGAGATGGGCAGGGAGCCAATGACAGCAGCAGCGTCTGTGACATCACCTGCTGAGCACCTCACCTTTTGTCAGGTACTCTGAAGTCTCTGTACAGCTGTTCAGCCTGTTTGTGAAGTCCTAAGGCCAAGAGGGCCTCCATGGTTGCCTGGAGAAAGGACACACAGGAAGTGACGTCACAACAATCCTTTTATTCTGAAGAGTTGTTTATTTTTGTGCACCTGTATTTACCTGCAGAGACAGTCCCAGGAGCCCCGCCCCCTTCTCATCGTCCAGTTTCCTTTGGACACGAAGCAGACGCATCTCGTCTTCTGAGGCCTGATGACATCATCCGTTCATGAAACCACAGCATGATGACATCACTCGTGCAGTAAAGGTGTTATGGGTTTTATGGTTTTACCTTCGCAGCAAACTCGTTCTTGGCCTTGTTGTATTCGTCCACGGCGGCCTGCAGCAGCGACAGGCGGCTCTCCAACCTCTGCAGACGGACAGGTGGACACAAGGCGTGAGAAAACACAAGGCGTGAGGAACATCCGTTACTTAAAGACCGCGCGTACAGAAAAGATGAATGAGGATGGTGTGATGTCACTTCCTGTTGACTCAGCGTTACCTTTTCTCTGTAACTGGCTGTCACGTAGTAGTTGGCGAGCTCCTGGTGATCGTCGTCCTGGTTGTAAAGATCCTTCAGAGTTTCCTGTTCCTGCAGCTTACAGAACTGAACGCACAGAAAACCAGCCAATCACAACCAGAACCAGAACACAGCAGGTGACACAGGTGGGACACCAGCAAAACATGAGGATGAAGGTACATGGCGATGAAGACGAGGACGAAGGTGACGGTACCTGTCGGTACAGGCTCAGAGCAACCGGCTGGTTCCTCAGCGTCATGAAGAAATCTCCTCGGTTCATCTCGTTCTTCAGGTAGCTGACCACCGTGTACACTGCAAACACGGGACATTAGCCACGCCCCTCGCCCCGTGTGACAGGTGCGCAGGGGGCGTGGCTAACTCACCCAGGTCCGTGTCTCCGCTCTCCACGGCTTTACTCAGAGCCAGATGACTCCGCTTCATCTTCAGCAGCAGAGGAACCTGTTCTCCGGACCGGGCCTCGAAATCCAGCAGCTGACACGGAGACAGAACATTCTTCAAGTACTGCGATACCTGAAGTATCTGCTACCTGTCTGGGCCCGTATGAGTGGCGTTACCTTGATGGCGAGCTCGGTGCGTCCGCACTCGTAAGCTTTTGCCGCGATGTGAGAGTACGACACGCCGGGCGAGTCTCCCACCTTCACGCAAACCGCCCGAGCAATGGCCTCGTCCGACAGGTCCTTCTGCTGCACCTGGTTGAGTCCACAAACACATCGCGCAGGTGAGCGTTTTTAAAAAAGGGGGCGGAGTCAGAGCGACAGGCGAAGATCAGGTTACCTTGCACGAAGCCCAGTGTTTCAGGACTCGACTGACGCCCTGATAATCCGGAATCTTCAGGTAACGGCAGATTTCTATCGCTAACGGATAAAACTGTCGATACACCAGCCTAAAAGACAGACGGGCGGAGACAGAGAGACAGGTGAGACAGGTGAGACAGAGAGAGGGGCGGAGACAGAGAAACAGGTGAGCCAGGTGAGCCAGGTGAGATAGAGAGAGGGGCGGAGACAGAGACAGGTGAGACAGAGAGACGAGTGAGACGTCCATCCAACAGGTGCATGCAGACAGGGCGGACGGGTTGACTCACCTGTCTATCAGCACCTGAAGAGTCATCTGTTTGAACCTGAGGTCAGAGGTCAAGGAGTTTGTCACCAGGTCACAGAGTGAACACGATGCATCTGCACCTGAGACACACCACATCTCCCATGATGCACCTTTGGCGTGTGAGGATACTGAGTGTGTGTGAGCGGCAGACCCACGCCGCTCTCCCTGACGGCGTTCAGGACTCGCAGCTCTCTGCAGGTCGTCACGAACTGATCCGGACTGAAGTCCGTCAGGAAGCACTTCCCAAAAGACGCCGCCTGGACGAGACGTCACGCCGCGTCACAAACTGACCCTGGACCAGTTTAAGCTGTCGGTTACTGCGTCTTACCCTGAGCAGGGACTTCTGGGTGTTGGAGTTGTATTCGTGAGCCGCCGCCTCCACGCACTGTCTCACTGCTTCTCCCAGCATGCTTTGCTCCTTGATCTCTCTCAGGTACTCGTCGGCCTTCTGACTCGACTTCTGCAGACAGAGAGAGACACACGTGTTGACCCAGACAGACAGAGGGACAGAGGAACAGAGGGACAGAGGGACAGGCCGTCACCTCGTACTCGCGGTGGGCCTCCAGCAGCAGAGCTCCAGGAGCCATGGACGCGATCTTGAAGATGTCCTGACAGACCAGAGGAACCTCCTGCAGCAGCTCCTGATTGGTCGAGCCGACGATCCGAACTCCGTCCAGTTCTCCCACCAAAACGCACGGATCGTCGATCGGGAACCTGAGGTCAGGGGTCAAGGGCCAAACTGGGGTCAACGAGGAGAACCCTGACAACACGAGAACCTGGTTTAAAAGATACTGGATGGTGTCGCCACAGACTCCGGCCACCAGGAGGAGCCTGTCCCACATCAGAACCACCGATGGCTGCTGACTCTTGGGTCTGCGACACCTGGGCAGGAGATGGACAGGTAAGAGGAGAACTGCAGGTGGGCGGGGACACGAGCGATCAGACAGACGAGTCCGACAGGTGAACGTACCACACCATCTGTTTGGGAACCGTCGTCTTTTTGGTGTCGACTTCACTGAGCTTCTCCTGCGGGCACAAAGTCTCACCTGTCAGTCAACTGTACAGACCCCGCCCCCTCATGTAAGTCATCTGATAGCTGATTGGACAGAGGAGGAGCTGACCTGGAGGTGGGAGGAGCCTGCCCACAGGCGTCCCGTGTCAGTGAAGATAGCCAGGTATTTGTAGCTGAAAGACACAGACATGTGGACGATGCTGCCGGCCTGAGGACTGAGACCTGGAGGACACTGAGACAGAGAGACAGGTGAGGTGAGACACCTGTCTCCCCGTAGTAATGCAGCGTTCCCGGGCCGTCCGTCTGTCTCACCACAGCGGTGCAGGACGTGTTGTCCAGGATGTAGAGTTCAGGTCCATTGGACAGAAGGACTTTGGTCTGTCTGTCCTGAGTGAAGACGACCCAGCAGGACGGCTTCCCCTGCAGACCTGAGGACAGAGAGACAAGTCAGACAGACGGCTTACAGATAACGACAGGTGAACCGGACGGTACCGTCACGTCACCTGGGACTTCAGGTAACCTGCGGAGCTTCAGGTCGTCAATGTTGGTTGCCAAGGTGAAGCGGAAGGAGCCCGTTACTATGGCAACACCCGTCCCATAAGGAGAATGGAAGACTTTGGCCTCCAACACTTGACTCTGCAGAACTTCCTGTTGAAGACAGGAGACGAGTCAACGGGCCGGAGCGGCAAGCGGGCGGGTTCTGGACCTCAGACTGACCTGACCCATGCTGAAGTGTCTCTTGAAGGATCCAAACAGATCGTAGATCAGAACGGTTCCGTCTTCTTGGACACACAACAACTCGTCGCTGACCGTCCAACCCAACTGGACCACGGGACCACTCTTCCACTGAAACACAGACAGCTCAGAGACAGGTCAGACCGCCCAGGAGAGGAAGCTGGCGTGTGCGTTATCTCAGTCAGGACACAATCTGATTGGTCAATCATAACAACAGGTGTGTGTGTGTGTGTGTGTGTGTGTACGTACAGGGAAGCTGGCAATGGCAACTCCAGATGCTGAATAAATCTCCAACTGAGGGCGAGAACTTGGAGAACGTCTGTGAGGTTCTCTGAGGAGAGCTGCGAGAGAGAGACAGGTTCAGAGACAGAGGTGTGTGTGTGTGTGTGTGTGTGTGTGTGTGTGTGTGTGTGTGTGTGTGTGTGTGTGTGTGTGTGTGTGTGTGTGTGTGTGTGTGTGTGTGTGTGTGTGTGTGTGTGTGTGTGTGTGTGTGTGTGTGTGTGTGTGTGTGTGTGTGTGTGTGTGTGTGTGTGTGTGTGTGTGTGTGTGTGTGTGTGTGTGTGTGTGTGTGTGTGTGTGTGTGTGTGTGTGTGTGTGTGTGTGTGTGTGTGTGTGTGTGTGTACCTATTGGTCCTCCATATGGAGCTGCAGACACTAAACTGTCTCTGAGTCCATCACGCAAGTTCCAGCACATCTCAAACAGCTCAGTTTTACTGCAAAGACAGAGACACAGACAGGTTACAGACAGAGAGACAGACAGAGACAGAGACAGAGACAGACAGAGACACAGACAGAGACACAGACACAGAGACATAGACAGAGAGACAGAGAGACAGAGACAGACAGAGAGGTTACAGATAATCTCCGTTTATTTCGGCTCGTTACTCTTTTATCTTCCTGTCATTTTAAAGCTGGCTCCTGATTGGCTGAGTCTTCTGCTCAGTTCCGGTCTACTGTAACTGGTTGTAAACCGCCCGCTGTGTAAAGCTAGCCTGAAGCTAACGCTAGCAGTGTCACGTGACCGGCGGCGTGACAGTGTTGACAAACAGTGCAACAAACAGCTCAAATAAAACACAAGCCGCCTTCAGATTGACTTCAACCTGCTGCGAGCTAACGGCTAACGGCTAACCGAGCGACGGGGTGAGCTGCACAGCTAACGTCAGCTGGTGCCGCAGGGACGGGCGGAGACAGACTCACCGATAAAACGCTTCTCCCAGCGGGTTCCAGTTGGCGGTGATGAACGCCATGACGCTTCACCGGAGAGAAGGAAAACGAAATGTAAAGATGAAGATTCACCGTCAGCTTCAGCCTCTGCGGTCAGCTGACAGGAAGCTCCGGCCGCTTCTTCCGCTTCCTTCTTCTTCTGCGGTATGACTGGCCGTTGAAGGCCGCCACTCACTGGACTGGAGGGCGTAACAACGTCACACAACACGTCATGTCAAAACACAACAATTCTTAAAAGTCAACAAGCCTGAAAATGAGATGAGTGAATGAAACAGACAATGATCTTATACTTTATTATACTTATACAATAATTTATTATTGATTAATCATTGATGTGTTTGATAAGTATCCGATCCACTTCTCTGTGTGTGGCTCCAATCACAATATACATCACGTGAAGGTACGAGGACAAGTACTCATGAAAACTACTGCAAAAGTATTTTAAAGCTGAACAGATCAAATCTCAGCGTCTCAACGTCGTGTGGAACGTGGGAGGAAATCCTGACCCCCCCGTACAGTACAGGGTAATGAGTGTATTGTGTTTGTGTGAACTTCCTGTTTCCACCTCTGACCTTTAACACACAGCAGAACGAGGTTCTTCTCTTGGCTCGAGGTTCTGCGCGGTTCCTGGGGTTCTGTACTCCAGGGTTCTGCCGACATTTAATTTGATCAGAAGTTCACCAAATATTTAAGAGCGACTGTTTAAGTGTTTCTGTTTCTGGTCTCTGTGATCACAGAACCTGAACTTCACTGTTTTGTCAGTGGAACCCGGTTCTAAATGTTCCACGAACAAAGGGCGAGAGACATTAAAACACAAAGAGAGGAAAAGAGAGAGAGAGGTTTCCTTCCAGATGACTTCACCGTAAAAACACTCAGCCAACAGTCTCTCTCCCCAACACACGCCTTTCAGCCCATCGTCATGGTAACCCACCCCCCACCCCCCGGGTGTGGTGGAGAGACACCCGAGAGAGAGAGAGAGAGAGAGTTAACCCTTTCAGCACAAAACCTGAGCTGGTTTCATATTTTGTGTTTTTAACAAATAAATATTTATTTTGTTTAACGTTTTCATTTATTTTATTTATTTATATGTTTTTTCATTTTTATCAGAGCTAGTTTCTGATTATTTATTATTACTTATACTTCACATTTACATAACACTTTTATCTTTAGTTCATTCAGCTTGTTCGGGTTATGAAACGTGTGGCAGTGTAATTACTTAATGGAAACCACGTTCAGTTTTATCTGTGACGTTTCCATGGAAACAAAAGAGTGAAAACTTTCTGCAGGCGGGGTGCAGTCACTCACAGAGACGCTCCTTGTGGCGGTGAAGGAGTTAAAGGCGGGGAGTTTTCCACAGTTGGGAAGTTCGACGGAAAGTTTTCCTCTGAGCCAACCAATCAGAGCGCAGCACACACACGCAGAGGGCGGGCGAGGCAGACTCCAGCGTCTCTCAGCAGCAGGGAAGTCTTCGAAGGGTTTGCAGTTTTTGGTTTGACAGCGCTATCATGGTGACCACCGAGACCCACCAGAGCCAGGACCTGCTGGTCCCCGCCCAGAACCAGGACCTCCAGGACCCGCACGACCAACAAGAGGAGGACGGGGCCTCCCCCTTGTCCCCCCTGGTGGGATTCGACCCAGAGAAGATGGGTCAGGGTCCCGTCAACGCCATCACGGTCCTCACGCTGCTGGACAAACTGGTCAACATGCTGGACGCCGTGCAGGAAAACCAGCACAAGATGGAGGTGAGAGAGGGCGGGCCACACCTGTCCAGTCCCGGTTCCAGTGCCGGACTGACGAGGTCCGGGACGAACGCGTTAGTGATCGGTGTCTTCAGGTTCTGTCCAAACACTTCATGGTCATGTTCTGTTTCTTCTGACTCTCGTCTCTAGTTCTGATTCTGATTCTCCTTCAAACGTCACGTGATTGCAGCCGCAGGTCAAATCAGACGGTCGCCAGATGTTCGACGCTGCCGCGACAGCAGATTCCTCACGAGTTTAATTTGAGTTTAAACCCCAGACTGTGTAATCCTGCAGTTAATCCACATTCCTGTGGATGTGTGTGTGTTATGTTTCCAGAAATCTGTATGATCACGACTGTCCAACACGTCCTCAGATCCACTCGTCGCCTGTGGCCTCAAATAATCGCCCGCAGCGAATCTTCGCCTGCTGTCGCGTTGAGATTAAAATTACCATAAAATAAATGTGATTTTATCTTCAGTGGAACAATCTGATGATGTCATAACTGTCAAACATCGACATCAATCGTTTCCCGATAGCTGCATTTTTAAAACAAAGCTTTTGGCCGAAAACCAAAAAATCTGGCTCTGGACAAACTGAGGCCACTTCCTGTTTGTGCAGCGGCAAACCTTCAAAGTAAAAGCAGATTGTCGTTTGAATCTTAATAACGTGTTTCGACAGGTTTTCTGTCAAACTGGATCCTGAAGCATTGCATTTAGTTCAACAGACAACAAGCAGCAGGATGCCTGTAATCTGTAATCTATACGTACATAATCTGACCTTGGCGTGGCCAAAGTGGAGCGGAAAACGTCGAAAGTCAAACTTTCCTCATCTGGTTCCAGATGTGTGCTGACTGACTGGTTTTGACTCACTGTCTCCAGGTGCACCAGGTGGAGATGGAGGGCGTGGTCAGAGGGATCCAGGCCGACATGACCAAACTGTCCAAGAGTCACAGCCACACCTCCAACACCGTCAGTAAACTGCTGGACAAGAGCCGCAAACTGTCCGTCACCATGAAGGAGGTAAACGCGTCACACAACCTGGTTCTGGTGGGCCCATCTGGTCCAGACGGATCCGGACGAATGTCCAGGACTCAGTCCTCTGGTGCTTTTGCAGGTTCGTGATAAGATGGAGCGTCAGGGCGTCCAGGTGAAGAAGCTGGAGGCGAACCACGCCCACCTGATCGGCAGAAACAACTTCAAGGTCCTCATCTTCCAGGTCAGTGCGACTGCGTGGAGGTCGGAGGTCAGAGGTCAGAGCCGGTCGAGGGCCGCTGTGACAAACAGGTCTTAGATTCTGCTCCGGGTCACAGGAACGTAAAACACGACAGACGCTGGCTTTCGGCCTTATTTGGTCGTCAGCTGCTGCAGGAAGCGAACTGGAAAAACTTTGTGGAAACGCTGGGACCGTCGTCATGTGGTTTGGTTGTCATGGCAACAGTCAGCAGAGAGTAAAACGGCGGGCGGGGAGGTGCGGGTTCTGTTTTTGATGGTGAACCCAAACAGCGTTAGAACCAGACGTGGAGGCAGACCGGCAGTTACCTCAAGGTGAAGGAAGTAAAACTACAGTAAAACTACAGTCAAAACCTGGTGTAAAACTGCAGTAAGGGCCCGGCGGTACTGCAGTATCAGTGCGCTGACTGTATTTCTGTCTTCTCTCACGGACACTTCACATTCCTGTACCCAGCATTCCTCAGGAACAGTGTGTGTCTGTTGGCGTGGGTGTGGTTCCACACGGCTCCAACACTTAACCCCTCGCCTCCCGCCCGGGTCAGCCCGGTTCTGGTTTAAATCATCTTTGGACTGAAGCTTCATATCAGACTGGACTCTATGAATGTATGAACAAAAGTGTGTACTTCTGTGTACTTCTGTGTACTCCTTGCCTGTTCATCAGGAGGAGAACGAAATCCCCTCCAGTGTTTTCGTGAAGGATCCTCCACCCTTCCCTCGTGATGAGATTTTGGAAGAAGGTGAGGAATCTGCGCCAGGTACCGTGGAGGGCGACCAATCCCAGGAGGGCGGGCTCCACACCATCGACTTATCGTCTGACGAGGACGTCGGCCTGGAGGCGGAGGAGCTGGAGGAAGAGGAGGCGTGGCCTCACGATCTGGAGAACATGGAGAAGTCCAGAGCGGAGAAACTGAAACGATCCAGTCTGAAGAAGGTCAGAAGGTCCAGTGTCCAGACGCACGGTTTCAGTCCGTCAGACCGGTACGAGCGTCTCTCTCTCTCTCCGCAGGTCGACAGCATCAAGAAAGCGTTCTCCAGGCAGAACATCGAGAAGAAGATGACCAAGATCGGAACAAAGATCGTGTCTGCTGAACAACGAGAGAAGATCAAACAGAGAACCTCCAGCCTGAAGGTTTCACCTCTGACCTTCAGCATCCGGAAGGTACGAGGAGTTCACGGTTCAACGTGCGTCCTTTCCATAACTAACCTGTGACCTGTGACCTCTGACCTCTCCGTTCGTGTTTTCAGCCTCGCAGCAGCTCCGACTCTCAGCCTGCTGAGGCCACCGCTCAGACTGGGGAGTCAGTCACCACCGAGGCCGAAATCCCGGTGTTCCCGCCGGGCGGCGCCGATCAGGAGGTCCCATTCACTGAGGTCCACGCCCAGCTTGCCCCGGCCGAGGAGGAGGAGAAGCCGCAGGAGGCGGGAGAGGAGATGAAGGAGGGGGTGCAGGAAGGCGAGGAGGCGGATCTGTCGGCAGTTTCAGAGGGAGTCAGTCTGGAGTATGCTCTGTCCTCGACTCTGCCTCAGGAGGAGAAAGGAGAGGAGGAGGAGGTGGAGAAGGAGGTGGAGGAGAAGGAGGAGGAGGAGTCCTAAACACGCATTAATACTCAGATAAACAGAGATTAATTAAGTCCTGAGTCAGGATCATTCTGACTTCTGCTAAATCCTCTTCCTGTCTTTCTCCCTAAGAGTTAGCTTAGCTTAGCTTAGCTTAGCTTAGCACAAACAACAGCGCTAACTGTCAGTGAGAAAAGCAGCAGTGGGACTGTTCCTTTAAAGTGTAACGAACAAAGATGAAATGTGTCTCCACATGTGGGAGTCATTAACAAACCACTTCCTGTTGCCTTGTTCAGGTTTGAGTCTTTTATGACGTTGGAGAAATTAATCTGTGAATTCTTCAACTGAGCAGAAAACCAAAGATTGTTTCACGTTAAACGTTCCTCTCTGTGTTTATTCCTGTTTTCTCAAACGACATCTGACGATCAATAACTTTGAATGAGACAGCTGTCAATCGTCCTGATGACGTTCTTACAAAGACATTCCCACACTTTCTTAAAGTTCCTGAACATTCACCTCAACCGTCGCTTTACTTCTTCAATCGACTGATTACTTCAGTCTCCTACAGTCTGTGTGAGTCAATGTTTTATTTCTTCTGCTGATCAATAACCAACCTATTAACAACACACAAGTATTAATAACTGTATCAGTGACGATTAAACTGATCAAACACATTGATCTGTGACTGGAGGAACGTCCTCAGTCAGAACCCACCGGTGATGTCAGTTTGATCAGTTTATTGATCAGTTTATTGTTTCACTGATTTTATTTTTATTTAGTTTCACACAAATGAATTAAAAGTGCAGCCAAAGAGCATTTTCTATTGATCGGGTATCGATTAATTCACCTGAACCACGCATGTAATCAATAAAAGTGATGTAACCGTGTGTTTTATTTCTGTCAATTAAAGACTGAAAATAACTGAGTCCTGATTTACTGACAATCTGTTGTCCAGTTACTGTTGCTACTCGTAAGTATAGTAAAAAGTACTAAATAAAGTACTAATACCGGAGTACAAATGCTCCATTACAACATTTTCTGTGGTGAAATTGAATTAACAGATTTTATTAAGGTTTGTGTGTGTGTGTGTGTGTGTGTGTGTGTGTGTGTGTGTGTGTAGGGGGGCGGGGCAGGGAGTGGGGTGTTCTTTTCAACAGCCAATAGGAGAGGCCGGGGCAGGGTTTTTAAACCAACGGACCAATAGAGAGAGTCGGGGGCAGGGACTAAGCTGCCGCTCCACACTCCAGTATCAGTGTTACTGCGTGTGTTCAGAGTACTACTTGTACTGAGTGTACCTGAGTGCAGTACTTCTCCCTCTCTTCCTGCACATGGACTCGGCGGCGCCCCCCGGCCTCACGCACGTCTCAGTCGTGTCTCTGTTAGCATGTAGCCTCCAGCTGTTAGCCGCCCTCCTGCTGACTCACAGGTACGGTGGGCGGAGCTCTGCGACAGACAGGTGTGTCCTGCTGTGGCTCTTCTACGACGTCATCGTCCACCTGACGCTGGTATGACCAATCAGATTCACCGTCCTGCATAGTTCACAGTTTCATTCATGCTTCGTGTCTCTGGTTGTTTACTGTTTGTTTTTAGGAGGGTCCGTTTGTTTACATGTCTCTGGTTGGGACAGTGGAGACGTCTGAAGGTCCACTGGCTGAACTCTGTGAGTTCAAGTCACTTACTACAGTTTCAGGAAGTATTCTACTTCTACTGCAGTACTGTCTGTCTCTCCACCTGTCTGTCTCTTCTGTCTCCCCACCTGTCTGTCTGCAGGGAGGGAGTACGGGAAAGCCGACAGTCGCTGGTTGGTTTCTGATCCGACGATCGTCTCCATAGAAATTCTGACGGTGATTCTGGACTCGTTTCTCGCTCTGCTGCTCATCCATGCAGTACTGAAGGACAAGTACTACAGGTAAAACTACAAATACTAGAAGGGATACTACCAGTACTGCAGGTATGACAAATGACACTACTAGTACTGCATACAGCAAAATGGGGCAGAGTTTTAGAAATACCAGAATTATCATTTAACTCCGTGTGTGTGTGTGTGTGTGTGTGTGTGTGTGTGTTGCACAGACACTTTGTGCAGATCGCTCTGAGCGTGTGCGAGCTCTACGGCGGCTGGATGACCTTCTGTCCTGATTGGCTGATCGGCAGTCCTCACCTGAACACGTCCAGCTGGCTCCACCTGTGGGTCTACCTGGTCTTCTTTAATGGGATCTGGGTCCTGGTCCCGGTCCTGCTGCTGGTCCAGTCCTGGGGGTCTCTGAGGAGTCTGCACGTGCTCAGAAGGGTGGAGGACATAAAAAGGAAGAAGATGTAGAGACGTTTGTGCGTCTCTCTGATTGGGCAGTTTATTTACAACCTGTCCAATCAGAGAGAAGAATTCACGCTGTAATCACAGGTCACATCAAATCCTGCTGTTGGTCCCGAAGAGACCGCCAGAGACCACATCAAACCGGACTTCAGTCTGGTTCGTAAGTCCTTTCATGACTCACACCAGCTCTGATTGAAAATGTCTCAGTTTACCTGCCGAGCTGGGTCACGTGACCTCCAGGTGGGTTCGGGTCCAGACTGTTGCCGGGGAGAAAACAGAATCTGAAGAGGTTAATGAAGACAAACCTCGAGAGCTCTGATCATCAATCAGTCTGTACGATCGATCACCTTTATTGACAGTAATACACATTTTTTTCATGAGGATGGTTGTGTTTGTTTCTCTGCATATAAATAAAGATTGTTGAAAGTCGTCTTCCTCCTCCTCCTCCTCCTCCTCCTCTCAGCTCTTCTTGATGAGTTTGTTGACAGACAGGAAGGCCTGCTGGAGGCCGAGGCCCTTCAGAGCGCTGCAGGCCTGGATCTCCCAGGACCGGTCCGTGAAACTGGGAAGATCCAACTGGTTTGAGATCTGGGGTGGGGGAGGGGGAGTGGGGTGTTAGAGGGTCCAGAGCCAGGTCCGGAGCCGAGGTAACCCGGGACGTGTCTCACCTCTCTTATGGTCATGGAGTTGGGCAGATCCTTCTTGTTGGCCAGAACCATCAGAGGAACTGCTCGTAACTTCTCATCACTCAGGACCTTCTTCAGAGCTTTCTGGGCCTCTGGGATCCGACCCGGATCGCTGCTGTCCACCACGAAGACCAGGGCCTTACAGTCATCCAGGTAGTACCTGAGGAGGGACGTCTTCAGGTGTTGTTTGTTTGTTTTGTGGCGGGGGCGTTTGTTTGTTTACCTCCAGTTCTGTCTCATTCTCTTCTGTCCTCCGACGTCCCACACCGTCAGAGACGTCTTCTTGTCCAGGTACAGAGTTCCCACGTTGAATCCGATGGTCGGTGACGTTTCCATCACCTGCGGGGACAGAGGTCATTATTCACACCTGGACCGACCGACGCCGACTTCCATTGGCAGTCCACCACCCGTCCAGGCGTCTCACCTGTCCCGTCAGGAGCCTGGCCAGCAGTGTCGACTTTCCAGCAGAGTCCAGACCCATCAGGATCACCTGGACACAGGTAGAGTTACGTTCAGGTGCGACTTTAAACTTTAGATTCGCCGACGTGTTTCAGTCGAGACCAGATCAGCTGTGACGGTGAAACATGCGTTACCTGAGCTCACACCTGGAACTGACGTGGAGATTCCAAGTAAACGCTTACGAGAAGGATTAAACGTCTCAAACTTTAACGTTTTGTTTGGTTCCTCCCTCCGACGTGAACCATCAAACAGCAGAGCGGCTGTAGCTGTTGACTTACCTGAGGACAGGTGGAGGAGTGAGCCTGACCCATCGCTCTTTTTACTGGAAACGACTTCTTCTTTCTTTCTTTCTCCTTCTGCTGAACGTGAAAGCTTCAGACCGCCTGACGGCCCCTGTGCGACTGAAACTCACCTGTCCCACGTCTCTGGGGGTTTTCAGGTTCATTCATGCTGGCGGCCAATAGGAGAGCAGCAACCGGTTGGAGCAGGTCCGACTGCATTTCTGTTCACCTGCAGGCTGACATTCAAAAAGCCATCAAGGCGTGATGAGAAGACGTTCACCTGGTTTAATCAGAGTTCAGTCACATGTCAGACCATTGTCATGTCAGATCATTTACGTTTACCTGCAGACGTCAGCGTTTCACCTGCGCCACCTGATTCACCTTTCATTCATTATCAGTCACATCCAGACTCCTGCTTCACCTCCTCTTGCGGGCTAAGCGGGGGGAGGAGGAGCGCCGTCCGGCGAGGAGGGGTCTGTCTCCGGATATAAAGCCGGCTCTTCCCTCCTCCTCCCTCCTTCTCCTTCCTCCTCCGGCGACTCCGCCACGTCTTCACCGGTTCTTCTGCATCATGGGCTTCGGTGATCTGAAATCCGCCTCCGGGCTCAAAGTGCTGAATGACTTCCTGTCGGACCGCAGCTACATAGAGGGGTCGGTGCACCCGCGACGGTCGAGACGATAGAAAAAAGTAGAAACCGTTACCGGCGCCATCGCCATCTTGGTTCTGCGCCGCTCGAGCGTGGCTAACAGTTAGCCGACAGACCGCTAGCTGCAGCGTTTAACGTTAAAATAATCCGACGTGAAGATGAAACACGTCGGTGATTCGGTGTGAGGGAGTTTAAACGTTTTATAAACTCAACCCGACCGGAAACAGACGAGTTCACCGCATTTTACTCAGTGGAAGCGGAGAGGTAGCCACATGCTATCGTTAGCATGGAGCCGCATGGTGCTAACAGGCTAACTGCTGCTGCGTGACCACGTGACGTGAGACTCAGTCAAAATAGGGACGTGTATTCACTGGGCAAATACTTCATTGTACTGAGGATACGTTACTGACAGTACTTCACGTTCAGCAGCAGGTTGATGTTGAAACACTAACGTCTGATCATGTTGATGACGTTTCTCTTTGATGTTGAACATGTTCCTGTTAGTTTGGATTAATTGATGTGTATGAAGTACTGTGTGTACAAACACTCACCTGAGATCATGTGACTCCTCAGGTACGTCCCCTCTCAGGCCGACGTGGCGGTCTTCGAGGCGATCTCTTCGGCGCCCTCGACCGACCTGTGTCACGCCCTCCGCTGGTACAACCACATCAAGTCTTACCAGGACCAGAAGAACAGGTGAGTGGGGGCGCGTGCAGGTGTGCGGCGCGGTGACGGGCGCAGTGACGGACACCCCGTCTCCCGTCAGTCTTCCAGGTGTGAAGAAACCTCTGGGTCAGTACGGACCGGCAGGTGTGGCCGACACCACCGCCGTCTCCGCCCCTGCCTCAAAGGAAGACGACGACGACGACGATGACGTCGACCTGTTCGGCTCCGACGAGGAGGTGAGGTCATCAGTGAGGTCACAATGATGTCATGGCGTTTACGCCGCGTGAATGGAGCCTTAACTTTTGCCCTGATTTTTGTTTCACAGGAAGACGCAGAGGCGGCGAAGCTGAAGGAGGAGCGTCTGGCAGCGTACGCTGCTAAGAAGGCCAAGAGTAGGTCTCCTCGCTCCAATCAGAACCGATCAGTATTGATCAGTAAACCGAGCACAGAGATTCAGACGTATCAAACAGACTCTTCGTGATGATCACCGATCACCATCTTTCGGCTGACTGCCTGATGGACACTTCATTCACCTGACGAGAGTCTCGGCTCCGGTCGGTCTCGGCATGTGCGGTGGTTTCCTTGGTAACGCACGTCTCCCCTTCCTCTTCAGAGCCCGCCCTCATCGCCAAATCTTCGATCTTGCTGGACGTCAAGCCGTGGGACGACGAGACGGACATGGCCAAGCTGGAGGAGTGTGTTCGCAGTATTCAGATGGACGGGCTGGTCTGGGGACAGTGTAAGAATACTGCAGTAATACTCTGAACTGTACTGCATATAATGTGACTGCAGTCACTAACTTTTCTGCCGATGTTTAGCGTTGTTTGACGCAGATTTTGTCTTTTTGTGACAACGGTGAACCATGTAAACAGAACATGCATCATGCGTAGCAATGATTGATCAGATTATTGATCAAGTCTGCAGAGGTGATGATGATCTAACTCACCATCTTTCGGCTGAAAACGTGATGGACTCTTTATGATCTGAAAACTGTGCAGATAAACAAATTTAAGTGAAACATTGACAGTTATTGATTACAGCACATTGATTAAGCGTTCAATATTTTTCCCGTAGCCAAACTGGTCCCGGTCGGTTACGGCATCAAGAAGCTTCAGATCAGCTGCGTGGTCGAGGACGACAAGGTGAGCGAATAACGTTGAGGCGAGCTCGTGTGATTTCTGTCGCGTTTTGACGTCAGCGTTTTTGTTCCACGTGTTGAACGTTACCTGCGTCGTCCTCAGGTGGGCACAGACATCCTGGAGGAGCAGATCACAGCCTTTGAGGATTTTGTTCAGTCGATGGACGTCGCTGCTTTCAACAAGATCTGAAAACGCAACAAGCATCAAATCAATAAACGGCACTTCACACAAAGCAACGTTCTCTGTGGTTTTTAGTCTGATGTGTTCTTTGAGCTGCAGCGTCTCCAAAGTCCAGTTTAATTAAACCATGTGTCAGATGTACATAAAGCTCTAAAATGTCACGTTCCTCCACACCTGGAATTTAACCTACGAGCTCCTCTCAATCTTTATCTTCATATCTATTGAACTGTTTTCATCATGTCATCAGCGAGTCGTTTGTGTCTAATATCAGAAAATAAAAACCACAGAAAACTTCTCCACGCTGTCGTTGTGTGCAGAATGAAATATGACGTCGTAGTGACAAGTTTTATTTAACGTTAAACTCGGAGGAGACGGGCGCACGTCAAATGTGTTGTGGTTGCAGTTCCCGCGCTGACCCACAGTCGGCGCCGTCTCTCACCCGCTCTTCCGGATTAAGAGCCGCAGCAGCAGCAGAAGGAGAGTCAGACCGGAAACTAAACAGTGCGGTGGAGAGGCGCTCAGCGGAAGAGGCTTGTAATCTATGAAAGTAAACAACAACAAACAAGCAGCTGCAGGTAAACAAACTAATCGACTATGATTATTATATGTGCGCGTGGATAACCCGAACCCGCTCATCGTCTCGTCTGCACGGCCGCTGTTCAGCTAACGAGCTAACAGCGTGCTAACAGCCAGCCGGCCGCTAACGCTAACAGCAGTCGTCACGGCGGAGACACGTCACCCGCGGCGTCTCCATGGTGACCGTCGACCGGTTTAACGCGGCGTTGAAAGGGCTTAACGAGTCGGGTTTAAACTAACGCGCTAGCATTGCTAGTTAGCTTCCGAGATTCAGCCAATCAGAGCGCAGAGTGGGCTGAGCTGTGATTGGCCAGAGACGCGAGGAAGCGGAAACAACTTTTAATCAAATGATGTTTGAAACGTTCATTTAAAAATTAAGTTGCGTGAAACAGCAGGAAATGCATGAAGGTGTAAATTAAATGACCTGTTGACATAAAAACATTCATCACATGATTAATCAGCAGATTAGAGTTTTATCCTTTAAAATGTGTTTGTTACATCATCGTTTGTTTCACTGCAGTAACAATATAAAGTCTGTGGACGACGACCACGTTAAAAATTTAGATGTAAAATAAACTGGTCAAACATCAGGCTGATGTGCAGCAGAAACCTCTAATTCACTCCTTCACATCATCCCTCACCTGTGTCTCTCCTCAGGCCCATGGAGTCTCCACCTGAAACGCTCACCTGGTTACCGCGGGTTACAGCATGGAACAACGTGACTGGACGGACACGTCACTGACCGCACTGCGCCCAGGTCAGATGGTGGTCGACTCCTTCATCACAGCGTTTATTGTTCATTGATCTGCAGAAAACTGGTCTATCTTTATCATTTTAGTCATTTTTGATGAATACGTTGAACAAAAATCGACTTTTTTACATCAGAAACAATAATTACAATAAACACTGAGTGTGTCGACCTGATGATCAATAATATTGATCTGTTTCAGTTCTCCAGTCAGCAGCAGGATGTCAGACTCCTCTGATGAAGGTAAAAACTCAAAACACACAAACTGTTTCATTCATTTTCCTTCACTGTTTTCATCCTGTGTGTGTGTGTGTGTGTGTGTGTGTGTGTGTGTGAGATGACCAGAGGAAGGCTGGGTGCAGCAGCAGGTGAGTCTACCTGTCCGTGGCTCTGACTCCACCTTCCTCCTACAACACTGCTAACTTAAACAGAGAAAACCCAGAGTGTTATTTTTGTGTAATGTTCACTGATAATATTTACAGTATTTTCTGGTATCAAGTATTTGTTTGTAGATTCATGCTGCCAACATTCACGGCTAACGGTGGCTAGCTTAGTCATGAACACTCACCTGAGAAAGGTGAGTTCTCACGGTGACCACCTCCACCTCCGCTCAAACGCGCCTGAGGACGCCCGTCACACCTTTGCTCCCGCCCCCGGCCGGTCTTGAGAAAACACGCAGAGATATTGATGAGAGCAGCGATCGATTGAAAGTGTTCTCTCGGCCTGACAGGATGTGGGCGGAGTCTCAGCCGGGCCCCTCCAGGTGTCAGCCCAGCAGACAGGGTTACTGCGGGTACTGCAGAGTCCTCTACGCCAACTTGGACCAGGTGCAAAAAACGCAGGCACCCGAATCACCGTGAACTAATTCTGCAGCACGTTAACGTCACCGCTCTCTTGTCTCAGCACTTGTCCAGTCTCAGACACCTGGATTCGGTCCGCGCGTCCTCTCGAGGCTCCGGCGCCGTCTCCTCCTCCGGCGTCGGCCGGACCAAACTGACCCTGCTGGAGCGCTTCCTGCAGGACGTCCTGCAGCACCACCCGCACCACTACAACGACCCCAGGTAACCACAACAAACACACCTGAGGCGTTGAATACACACCTGTCATGTCCACGCGTTGATCGTGTCCGTGTCCATCAGGCCGTCCCACGCCGACCTCCCGTCGGTCTCCACCCCCCTGCTGCCAAGGGCGGAGTTGGATGATCTGCGTTTCTGTGACGACAGCCGCTCTCGAGGTACCAGAGATCACCTGCCCAGCTCCGACGACGCGTCCTCTCACCTGGCCAATCGGCAGGAAGACGACGGCACGGACGGCCAATCGGGAGAGAGAGTCGCGGCAGGGGTGGTTCAGGACAGGCTGTCTGCACCAATGAGAGAGCAGGAGAACTTAGGGAGCGAGCTCACAGGGCACGAGAGCTCGCCACGTTTGCAAGCCCTGCCCCCACCCCATCAGGCCCCGCCCTCCGTCCACAGGAAAGCCCACAGGAAGACGAACAGGAGGAAAACCAGCGAGTCTTCGGCCTCCTTGCCTCCCCCCAGCACCAAGCTGCACAAGGACTTCAGCCCGGTTCAGGGAACAGGGACCGGTCCACCGCCGGTTCCCAGACCTGCAGACCTGAGACCCTGGCTGAGCTGGCAGAAGGAGAGGAGGAAGACCCAAAAAGAGGAGGCGTTCTCCTCAGACCCTCTGGACCAGACCATCGAGGAGGTTGGTCCCGGTTCGACTCGGTTCCACGCGTCCGTCGACGTTCTGATAGATTGAAGAGAGAAATTGGTTTGTGTCGGACGCAGGTGATCCAGACGTGCTGTTACGGCGTCACTTCCACTCCCCACCTGCAGGAGGAGACGGAGAGCCTCCACCTCAGCCTTCCCGTCTCTGCGGAAACGCAGAGCGACGACTGGGACTCACCTGTGCAGGTACCTGTCAGACAGCTGCGGGTCAGGAGGCAGGAGGACGCCGTTCCTTATATTTGTACCAAAACTAACTTTTCACTGCAGGTGGTTTTACAGCAAGCTCGGGCACTCAGCGACACACCTGTCCAGGTGAGTCGGACGGAGGGACGGGACCTGTGCTGTCTGATGGACAGTCAGGTGGACCTGGAGGACCAGGTGTACTCGTGCCAGCTGGACTCCGCCCTCCATGGCAAGCGCAGAGCAGAGGGCGGGGCCGCGCTGGGATTCTGGTCCCTGCCCATCGAGGAGATCCTGCCGGCCCCCGCTCATATCCCAGAATCCTTCAGGGGAAAGACCTGGGCCCAGATCGAGCAGGAGGACGAGGAGAAGGTGGAGAAACTGGTCCGACAGTTCAGACGGGGGCGGTTCATCTGCTACTTCGACAGCGAGTCTCTGGCCAGGTGATACACACACGAGTACGTGCAGTAATACACAGAATTATACACAGTTACGTAACGCACTGTATATTTCCTGATGATGTCATCAGGTATGGCAGGCGGAGACAAGACAAGAAGGGGTGCGGCGATGGTGGGGAGGTGGGGCCAAACACTGATGTCCTGCCCCTATTGGACTGCGACGATGATGACTCTGGAGGCGGCAGGAGGAGGAAGAGGCGGGGCTTCAGGGTGGCGTCCAGGTGTCAGGTGAGTGACGCAGAGAGGTCGTTGGTTCGCTCGTCGGACAAACGTCTCACCTTTTTTTTTTTCACCTCGTTTTTTCAGGTGGTTAAAGTCAGTCACGCTACCCAGACCGTCCGACTGGTCGTCCCAGCCGTCCGTCAACCAGGTCCGCCCACCGGCGTCCCTGCAGCCAATCGGGAGGCAGCGGAGAGGACGCCTGAGGCTCAGACGTGGCGCTGCCTTCCTCCAGCATACTCTGGCATCGTCACACCCGTGCAGCCTCGCACCTCTCTGGTCTACCTGCTCTGCTCCCCCTCAGGCCCCCCCCCGACCTGCACGCCCGCGCCAGGCTCCGCCCCCAAACGCTGTAGGAAGAAGAGGCGTCCACTGGACCTGCAGGGGTTAAAGGTCAAGTACAAACAACTTCCTGTCCGGTTCTATAACCCCGGCACAAATCGTATCCTGAAGAACCCCCCCAAAGACCTTCTGTGGCGGAGAGGCCCCGCCCCTTCGCTGCCCCCCTGCGTCCGTCAGCTGTTTCGAAGTCTCAGTCCAGACCTGAACACGGACAGAGCGCCTGGGGAGGGGGCCGCAGGCTCCTCCAGGGTCAAAGGTCGCACGTCCGCCGACCCCCCCTTCGGCCGGGGCAACGGCTTCCTCCTGAGCGCGATCGGCGGAGCGCGGACACGGGACGCGGTCGGGAGACGGGGGAGGACGTCCAAAACCCCGCCCCCTCCAGAGAGGGGGAGGGGGGGGAAGAAGGACGGGACGCGCCCCCCGCCCTCCAAAAGAAGAACTCGGGCCGAGGCGTCGACCCCGCAGCCCAGGAGGGAGGGCCCGCGACGGGCGGGACCCGGCCGGAACGTCCCCGCCATCCTGACCTCCGCCCCGGTCCGCCCCCCCCCACCCCGCCGGGGGCGGGCCCGGAGGGGCAGGGCCTGCAAGAGAGGGCGGAGGTAACACCTGTTCAGGTGCATCATACCATCCGGTCGGTACAAGTACGGATCAATAACATGTAGCAGGCTTCAGTTTCTAAACGACCAATTCTGATCAGTCTGATCAGTTTTGTGCACGATCAATTCAGTTGTTCAACAAAATAAGAATTTTATTTCAGACATTTACAAAAATTAAAATCACGACGCCTCGTTACTTTAATGTTTCACTCATTAAACAGAAATTAAACTTGAATTTTCCTCAGTCCGGCAGCTGTGTGTCACCACACCTGAGCTGTCAGGTGACGCACCTGCTCCTCAGGTGCTGGTTCACGTTGTGAAGAACTTTTCTACCTTTCCACTCCAGTTCATGTTGAATAAACAGTTTTTGTAAAGTCACCTGGTCAGTGTGCGTCTGTTCTCACGGCTGCCACTAGGTGGCGCACTGACTCTCCCACCTGGTCTGCAGCCTCCAGAAGCTCCGCCCTCTTCCTGTCACCTGGAGCAAAGACGAAAACGTTTATTTCATCTGTATTCAAACACCTGGATTGACACGACCAAACAAAACACTGCTGTTTGTCACATGATTTTCACTTCCTGAACTTTTAGTTTGAGCTAAAAGCTAAAAACAAATCTTGAGATAAACAATTATGTTTTCATCAGTAAACAGCTGAGTAAATAAAATAATATTAAAGATGGAGTCACCTGTCGCTCGCTGTCTCCACCTGTCCATCTCCAACTCTGTCTTCAGTCTGTCCACAGTTTCCTGCAGCAGCTCCTCTGGACTACACATCCCACAATCCTCCTCTTCTTCAGTCAGCTGAGCGTCTTCTCCCTCCTCTTCCTCCTCCTCCTCCTCCTCCTCTTCCTCCCCCTCCTCCTCATAGTGGACGTCATGTGACGGCAGCGTGCCCCGGTGGATTGTGGGAGATGGAGTTTGTCGTTCACTCAGCTCGTCCTCCGTCGGCACAGATTCCTCTTCCTCTGTGTTTGCGTGTGCGTCAGGCGTGACGCTGCCGTGTTGATGAACCTCCATCTTGTTTAAGGCCTGAAGAAACCGCAGCGGTTCACTACAACTCCCAGGGTGCATTTCAGGACCAAACACCCCGATCACCTGTGGTATTTACCTGTGTGAGCAGGCCCTGCAGGTGGACGTTCTGCTGCTTCAGCGTTTCCATGGTAACCTCCATCTCCGAGCACCTGTCCTCCAGGACGTCCCGCTCCGATTGGACCGTGAGCCGCCACGCCTGCAGCTCCCGCTCCAGCAGCCTGAGGGCGACAAACAGCGCCGGTGAGGCGTGCGCACAGACTCGCTTCTGATTGGTCGTTTGGGTCTCTCACCATTTGTCCCTCTGCAGGTTCCTGACGTCCGTCCTCAACGCCGACGCCTCCGCCTGGACATCGACACACACGTTATCGCACAACACCTGTAAACGTTCACACGGTCAGAGGTCAGAGGTCACCTGCTGAGTCGGCGTCTCCTCGTCGGTCTGCAGAGCTTTGGACGAAGACGAGCGGGGGGGAGGTCGCGCCAAGGCCTCATGGGAAACATCAGTGGCAGGGCCGTGATGTGCGGCCGAGTCGACCAATCGCGTTGTGTCATCAAAAGGGGGCGGAGCACTGACAAAGAGACGGAGCTTCACCGATGTCACGGCTCACAGGTCACAGCACTGACCGCACGTCGGTCTCACCTGTCCGGCATCTCCCCCGGCTCTGCCCACGTCAGGACCGTCTCCCCGCAAGCGTATCGCCGTGGCAACAGGCGATTACGAGCGTTGCACACTAACGAACGAAGCGACTCCCTCCAGGTGGGCTGACGGAGACACGGACGGAGAAGGTCAGAGGTCGGGGCGCACCTTTACCTGCTCCCGTCACCCGTCGGCGGCGTCACCTGCGCGCAGAACTCGAGCACGGGATGGCGGGCCTTGTGTTTCCTCGTCTGTCGCCGGGTCAGGAAGCAGCTCTGACACACGTGGACGTTCACGCACTTCATGCAGCGATACCTGAACACACACACGGGACCCGCCGCCCTTTAGTTCGTCCGACGGTTCCGCGAGAAACGTTCCCATTGACCGACGTTCGGTCACCTGAGTCCGGTGATGGGGAAGGTCTTGCAGGCGTGGCAGCGGACCGCGTGACTGACGTTCTGGCCGACGGACAGCCGGTACAGGGTGGGTAACCATAGCAACAGATGAGGCTCGCTCCGCAGCCACGACATCACGTGATCGCTGCTCGCCGCCGGAGCCAAAACCTGCGAACACGCAGAGTCAGCGCCTCCGTGGCGACTGCTCACCTGCAGCCGGACGTTCTCGTCAGGTGACCTCACCCCGTCAAAGCACGAGCGCACCGCCGCCTCCACGCCCCCGAACGCCGCTTCCTCCTGCACCGCCACCGGAACCTGAACACACAGCGTGTACGTCAGAGAGAAGGCGAGATGACAGAGGCATGCTGGGAAATGTAGTCTGCGCTGCGTGTACCTGGCTGAGGTCCTGCAGCAAAGACCTGAGTCCAGACCTGCTGACGGATCCTGAGCCGGTCTCTGCCAGACTCACCAGAGCTGCAGCAAAATAAGAGCGTGGCGTTCACGCAAAACCACAGCGTTTTATTCTGAAAGTCTTTCAACTTCCTCTCAAATGAGGAAATAAATATAACATTGGTTCCAAACAACCAGTGTAACAAAGGTTACACTGGTTCTGCCTGAAAATCACTTTAAAACGAACAAATCCAGAACCAGGATCAGGGTCAATAAAGGTAAAAGTTTAAGGTAAAGGATAAGGTAAAAGTCAAAAGTTTTTAAAAAAAATCAGACTGTAATTTTAATGACAAACAGCAGAGGGCGACAGATGCTCAGGTGACTCACCTCTGTATTTCACCAGCAGGTTGTCTGAGGACAGAGCCACCAGAACCGTCTGAAGAGAACGGGCCGGGACAGAACCGGTCTGCGCCCTGAAAAACACACACACACACACACACACGTCAGCTGACGGCCGGACCGGGCCCAAACCAGAGCTGATCTGAAGTCTGACCGGTCCAGGAGCCTGAACATCAGGTTGCAGGTCTCCTCTGGAGCCTCCGCAGTCACGTGACCCGGCACTTCCTGTGTCACGCCGTGAAACATCCTGTTCAGGGTACGGGTCACTTCCTGCCTGTTCAGCCCCGCCTCCTGCTGCCGAGCCCCGGCCACCGCCACAATGTGTCGAACGGACAGGACGTCCACTGCAAACACAAACAATTGATTGATCAGGATTCACTGACAAAACTTTACTGATCACCAGCAGTGAAGTGAAAATATAAAGTACACAACAGAGTTTTGTTCAGTGACCGAGTGGTACAGAGGTGTGTGTGTATATATACACACATACACACACACACACACACACGACGTCCTCACTGTGACAGAGTTTCTGCAGAGACAGCAGCTTCATGGCGGCTCTGTAAACAGGCGGACGTATCTCGTTCAGCGTCGCTGCAAACACAACAACAACACAATGAACACGTGTGTGCGTCGCGCGGCAGAACACAGCACACACCAGGTGAGTTCAGTTTACCGACGGCGTCCATGGCGAGTTTCCGTCTGCAGCTTCAGGTAAAACGCTTCCTGACTGTCGAGCGCTGCAGAAACAGACGTGAAGCTGCTGAATTATCAATGAAGGTTTCACCTTCTGCGTCGCACCTGCTGTCTGTGGACCAATCAGCAGCCAGCAGAGTGCTGACATCCTCACCATGACAGCCAGCGAACAGCCTGACTCCAGGTCAGTTCTTATTGGACGTGAACTCTCACGGTGTTTCAGTGTGGGAACCGATGACGCAGATCATTTATTAGTGATTTTATCATAAACTGATCAAAGTGTTGAATGTTTTTACTTCATTAAAACACGTCAGTTTAATTTATAAATAAAAGTGACGTGTGTTGAACTGACTCCATGACAACGAGCCTGAAAACGACATTTAAACGAGTAACGTTCAACAGCATCGAGTCACTGAACCGGAGTCGTACTGGTTTGTGTTTGATGATGACGAGGATGAACGGAGAGTGGCCTGACGACGAAGAACAGAGCACCCACTGTGGTTCCTCTGCCTTTTGTTCATCTTCGGACTGAAGCCCGTTGTTTGTGCCGGGTCGTTCCAGGTCCGGACGCTGGCGCTTTTCTTCTTCTGCGCTGAGATAAACGACAAACACAAAGCCCGCCATTCACGACGGTCACGCCCGCGCCCCCCGCTTCGGTTCAGACGGCGACCCTCTGCCAGCTAAACGCTAATTTTAGCGTGACACCATCTCAGTTTAGCATGTTAGCCACGTGCTAACAGGCCATAAACGCAGAACACGGGACGTCGCCGGAGGAGTGGGCGTGACTCGGGTTCATCTTCAGGGGAACAGGAAGGTGGAGGTGTGTGTCTGCCCCCCCCCCATCAGAAATTAAATCTGAGATGAATGAATGAAGAATGTTTCTCAAATTTCTCGCTCAGGGTCATCCCAGGGGGCGTGGCCTCTCTCTGTGGGTGGGGCTTCTCAGCTCCACTCAGCCTTCAGTCAGTCATCAATAACTACCACAGTGCTGCTGAACTGCAGTATTACTACTGCCGCTGCTGGGTGAGTACACACACGCCGTCGCCCGTCACAGTTGAACGTTTGTCTCATGTTGTGACCGATGCAGATGTGTGCGTCGGCCGCGCTGTGGTGAAGATGAAGCGCTCCCTGGGGATCTGTCTGGTGCTCTGCTCCGCTCTGTTCGGACTGGGTGCGTTTGATTTCTGTTTTTTAAAGTTTTAGAACAGTTCGCTCTGCGTCTCATCGTGAATATTGTGCGTTTGTGATTAATTTCCACATTGTTGTTGTTGCTTTATTCCGTCCGTGAATGAATTATTGATTACTCCCAGTCCCTGAGCAGGAAAACGGCAAAGAGTAAGTAAGACGCAGTACCTGTCGCAGTAAGATGCAGTACTTCTCATGAGTAAGACGCAGTACTTCTCGTGTTTCAGGATCAGCCATTCGGTGTTACAGCTGTAAGGATTACACCGCCAGCTGCTCCAAACAACGAGACTGCAGCTACGACGACGCCTGCCTCACGCTGACCGAGAGAGGTACGCCACGCCCGTCTCTCAACGCTGAATTCTGATTGGCCCACCTGCCTCCGTCGGTTCCACTCAGACTGTGTTCTGGTTCCGCAGGCGGGATGACGTACCGCCAGTGTCTGAAGTACTCCGACTGCGACAACAGCCGCCTGGCCCAGATGTTCCCCCAGGTAACCTGTGACATCACAGAACAGGTAGAGCAGCGGTTAATCAATCAAAGCCGAGCGACGGCGACTCAATCGTCTTCGCTCGACAAATATTACCTGACCCGGTAAAACAGGTGAGTCAGACAGGTGCGTTTGATTCACCGCCTCCTCAGAAAACTCCAGTTCCAGACAGATCGATCATTAATCACCCGACTGGTCAGTGATGGATTTCTAACATTATCGATCACTTTCAGGTGTCCAGTTTCTACTTCAGGTGCTGCAACTCCGACCTGTGTAACTCCGCCCCCACCTCTGCGGCGAGCTCTCTGATTGGCCTGCTGGCCTCTGTGGTCATCATGTGGTGGTGCGTCCACTGAGGGGAAACGGCGACGAGCGCCCCCCGGTGTCCGAAACACGCGACTTCAATAACAACAGCTGCTTCTCCGACTAACATTGATCGCATGGCGTCTGATCGATTAACTGATCGTTTCACAAGCTCTGATTTAGTCACAAGACAAACACTCTGCTGTTGACTGATCAATAAATAACAGGACGAGCTCACACTCACCACCTGAAAGATTTTGTCACGTGCGACGTGACCGATCAGTTCCATTATTGATATTTACAAGAACTCACACCTGAGAACTTTCGCCTGCTTATTGATTATTAAAAGCTCTGAAGCTTCCACTTCTGTCACGTTATTAACGTTTCTATAAGTTTGACTTTCGCTCGTCGATCGAACGCGAGCTCTGACTCCTGACGGGACCTGACGGTGGCGGTGGGTCAACTACACCCACCTGCTGCAGGTTTCCACGGATACGAACTCTCCTGTGAAAAAATAAAAACCTTTAAAACTCAGATTTAAATGTTGTCTTTCTTAACGATGAAATGTAATAAAGATAAAACTAATTCACACGAGCAGCTCTTCCTCACCTGCAGACACAAAAAGGTAGGTTAAGCCCCGCCCCCTGCCACGTGCACATCGGCTCGCTGTGACCCGATTGGCCGAAGCAGCGTTTTGTTTTGGGAGCAGAAGGCGGAGAAAGACAAGATGACGGGAGCAGCTCAAGGTTCAGCGTCGTGGAGGGGGCGGGGTCTACGCGCTGCAGGGTAATAGTACACACAGTACTGCAGTACCGCACAGGACGCACACTCAGCTCAGCGCGTGACCCGACTTTCTCCACCAGCTGAGATGAATCATTTCCATAGCAACCGTATCTATGACAACAACCGAGCAATGCAGCAGGTGTGTGGGGGTGTCGTAATGTCATCTCCTCCGTCTGCTCAGATTGCTGATAGGCTGAGCCAGTTCGCCGCACTGCGAGGACGACGTCTTCACCGGTGACATCACAACCCAACAACGTCGTGCTGAAAGTGTTTATTTACATCTTCACACATTTCGTTACTGATAAACAATCAATACACAAGCAGCAACATCTGAAAATCATTTGAGTCATTTGTTTGATAGAAATAGAAATTACTTTAATATTTAAATTGTGACGATAACGTCTTCATTAAACTTAAAGCGTGACAAAATTAGAACTAAATGTATTTTGAACCAGTGAGGACGTCTACTTCGTACAAGTTAGTTTATATAATATATTGCATATTAAAGTATATTATTTGTATAGTAAGAAGAGCTGAATATAAAATATTAAATGTACTTCACTGAAATACAAGTACCAGTACACGTTAAATTTGTTTTAATTAAAATGAACTCGGTTCTCTGACTCATGTTCAGCTCACGTTGGGGTTTCCTGCCGAGTCAGAGGCCAACGGCGACCTTTGACCCCACAGACAGGAAGAAAGAAAAACTGCAGGAAAACTGTGGTCGCGGTTCATTTCCTCTGCCGGCTCCACTGGTTCTTACCTCAAACTGCAGCAACACACACCTGGTGGACAAACCATCTTCCACAGAAGACTGACCTCACTTCACACCTGTCACTCTGCCACACGCCTCAGCGTCGTGCTGCCCCCTGGTGGCTGAAAGCTGAAGTGCAGCGTTGATCTCAGTGAAGTTTTAAACTAAGTGTTGTACAGAACCGATTATCAATACCGTCGTTACCGACTCTTCCTCGACAGGATGTGACCCGCGCTGAGGCCGTCGTGATCACGCAGGAGCTGAGGTCCAGACTCGGACCGGGCTCCGCAGGGCCGAGAGGAGAAACACCAAGTTGGCATGAAGCGAAGGACTAAAACAGCATGTTACAGCAACAACTGTAAACATGCTAATGTATGAGAATGCTGTCGGTTAAGACTGGTTTCCTGGACCCTGTAGAACCCAGTCCTCGGTCCCCGGTCCTCTGGAGGACCTGCTGCGACCAAGGACCGAACAGGGGTAGAAGAACCGGTCTGCTGCCGGACTTGAGACGGCTCTACTACATACTGTACTTACTGTCTATTATGGAAGGGGTATTATAGTATTGGTGTATTACTTTTAGAACTATTACTTTAGTATATGTTCCATTTCCATGAGGGATAAAGTATGATTAAAACATTAAATGGATTAAATTTGTAAAATGTAAATTTCATTATCCGCAAATAAATGAGCTTCTTAACCAGCGAGGTATCGGTCAATGATTTATTTATTCATTTTTTTTCTGGAATCATCTTTAAACAGAAATCAGAAGCAGGAGCTGCAGTGTTCAATGTCTGTGTCCTCGATCCATATCGTAGCAGCTCCCCTGCCACCTGAGGAGACATGTTGACATCAGAAACTGTCCACAAAAGGATTTTAAACACACTCTGGGTTTCCCCTCCAAGACCGGGTGCAGCAGAAACGGCCAGCTCAGGTGGAACAGGTGAGCTCTTCTTCCCAACGGTTGAAGATGAACTCCTCGCACACAAACTGGAGAGACCCGGAACACAGAGCCAATCGCAGCTGAGGACACAGGAACCAATCACAGCTCAGGAAGTCCACCTGTCCTGTCCTCCGCCAGGTAAACTCACTTGTCTGCTGTCGAGTGCTCCTCTCCCTTCTTCTGCAAAACAAAATGAAGTTTTGTGAGGTGAATTGACTTGATTTTCAGACAAACTCCACCTGTCTGGTGCGTCCAAACCAAAACAAACGCATACAGGTCACCTGAATGGAACAGTCAGTAACCCTTTTGTTCCCTTTCTGGATCTTCATTTTGTCAACGGCCCGTTCGCTCCACCCTAATCAGCTGATCCACCTGAAGACAAGGCAATCAAAACACCCACAGATTAAACCTGAGACAGAATGTACCGTGAGAATGGAAGACAAGCTTAAAAT
Organism: Psettodes erumei; assembly: GCA_016785225.1. Classification (NCBI taxonomy): domain Eukaryota; kingdom Metazoa; phylum Chordata; class Actinopteri; order Pleuronectiformes; family Psettodidae; genus Psettodes; species Psettodes erumei. Next base: position 467,714 of record JAFBJZ010000883.1, read on the forward strand.
AAACTGAAAATACAAATGACAGAAAGGCAACGCAAACGGAACGTTCTCAAATTTAACAGGGACAGTTAAGGTAACATGATGCTAACCCACTGCGAGTCGGATTTCCAATTTCCACTTCCTGCATGTTTTCCTCTCAGATCAGCTGAGCGTCACATTGTTTTACAATACTGTTGGTATTCTGTACAATAAATACTCTTCACTTACCATGTCAGCCTGATCTTCTTTCAATAAAACTGTCAAAAAAAAGACGTAACAATTAGTCAGAAATTTACCCACATTACTAACAATTGCTGGAGGTTAAAACCAGTCACTCACCTGTTCAGTTGAGCCAACTGTGGTTTGAAGTCTTGAAGCGGTTCTTCTTTGATGGTACAGATCAAGTACAAAGACATCCAATAGCAGCAAAGTGTAAACAATCCTATCAAGCTCATGATAAACCAAGTACAGGAATTTACCCAGCCCTGCTACCATTAGCCGTGGCTAACGGCAGCCGGAGGGTCAACCCCTTCACTCACCCATTTTGTTGAGCCAACCGTGGTTTGAAGTGGTTCTTTGATGGCACAGATTATACAAGTACAAAGACATCCAACAGCAGCAAAGTGTAAACAATCCTATCAAACTAATGAAAAATAAAGTACAGGAATTTACCCATTCCTGCTACCGTTAGCCGTGGCTAACAGCAGCCAGAGGTTAAACCCCATCACTCACCCTTGAAGCGGTTCCTCTTTGATGGCACAGATTATACAAGTACAAAGACATCCAACAGCAGCAAAGTGTAAACAATCCTATCAAACTAATGAAAAATAAAGTACAGGAATTTACCCATTCCTGCTACCGTTAGCCGTGGCTAACAGCAGCCAGAGGTTAAACCCCATCACTCACCCGTGGTTAGCGAAGTCTTGAAGCCGTTCCTCTTTGATGGCACAGATTATACAAGTACAAAGACATCCAACAGCAGCAAAGTGTAAACAATCCTATCAAACTAATGAAAAAAAAAAGTACAGGAATTTACCCATCCCTGCTACCATTAGCCGTGGCTAACGGCAGCCGGAGGTTAAACCCCATCACTCACCCTTGAAGCGGTTCCTCTTTGATGGCACAGATTATACAAGTACAAAGACATCCAACAGCAGCAAAGTGTAAACAACCCTATCAAAGTCTATGGAATTAAAAAAAGTCACAGGAATTTACCCATGGCTAACAGCAGCCAGAGGTAAAACCCCATCACTCACCCATGCTTGGCGAAGTCTTGAAGCAGTTCTTTGACACAGCTGAAACAAGCAAAGTTAGCATCAACAAAGTGTAACTCAGACAAGAGTTTGAACTATATTGTTTTACAATACTGTTGGTATTCTGTACAATAAATACTCTTCACTTACCATGTCAGCCTGATCTTCTTTCAATAAAACTGTCAAAAAAAAAAAAAGACGTAACAATTAGTCAGAAATTTACCCACATTACTAACAATTGCTGGAGGTTAAAACCAGTCACTCACCTGTTCAGTTGAGCCAACTGTGGTTTGAAGTCTTGAAGCAGTTCTTTGATGGTACAGATCAAGTACAAAGACATCCAATAGCAGCAAAGTGTAAACAATCCTATCAAACTCATAAACAAAGTACAGGAATTTACCCAGCCCTGCTACCATTAGCCGTGGCTAACGGCAGCCAGAGGTTAAACCCCATCACTCACCCGTGGTTAGCGAAGTCTTGAAGCGGTTCCTCTTTGATGGCACAGATTATACAAGTACAAAGACATCCAACAGCAGCAAAGTGTAAACAATCCTATCAAACTAATGAAAAATAAAGTACAGGAATTTACCCATTCCTGCTACCGTTAGCCGTGGCTAACAGCAGCCAGAGGTTAAACCCCATCACTCACCCTTGAAGCGGTTCCTCTTTGATGGCACAGATTATACAAGTACAAAGACATCAAGTAATATTCTCACAGGTTGCACTAATCCCCAAGATTTTAAAACAAATCCTTTGGACCTAACAAGGTCTATAAACTGTTACCTAGCAATTACCAAGAGCCCGAAGCATAAGAAGAGAGCTGTCGTTAACAGACGTGACTGGGGTTGCACTACACTCATCTAGTTGAGAACTGTTCCAGGTGTGGTTCAATCTTAGTGGAAGCAGGGTGGGCGTCTGGATGAAGGCAGTGAGAAGCTAGGCGAGTCTCTTCGCTACAATCCAGTAAATATTCTTCCTCTCTCTCAAATCCTACAAAAGTATCTGATTAGAATCCCTCGAAGCAAACATTGGGCTTGGGGCTGAACAGGATTGAGTAGACGATTAGACTAGGAAGAGGAGAAGAATCTTTTGATAGATTAAAAGCTGGATCAGGATTAATAACCTCTTGTATTGGGGAAGTTAAGACCTGCAAACTAATGAAAAATAAAGTACAGGAATTTACCCATTCCTGCTACCGTTAGCCGTGGCTAACAGCAGCCAGAGGTTAAACCCCATCACTCACCCTTGAAGCGGTTCCTCTTTGATGGCACAGATTATACAAGTACAAAGACATCCAACAGCAGCAAAGTGTAAACAACCCTATCAAAGTCTATGGAATTAAAAAAAGTCACAGGAATTTACCCATGGCTAACAGTAGCCAGAGGTAAAACCCCATCACTCACCCATGCTTGGCGAAGTCTTGAAGCAGTTCTTTGACACAGCTGAAACAAGCAAAGTTAGCATCAACAAAGTGTAACTCAGACAAGAGTTTGAACTACATTGTTTTACAATACTGTTGGT
>JAFBJZ010000884.1:0-62500 GCA_016785225.1 Psettodes erumei
ATGAAAATGCAAAAAATGTTGAAATTTTTTTTTGTCCTGAAAATGCTCAAAAACATCAAAGAACAGTGTTTCATGAGTACTCCATTGGATAAAATGTGTTAAAAATGAAAAAGTAATTTTTTTCGAAAATGACAGAAAAATGGAAAAAAAGATGTCACAGCATATCAAGCCATGAAAATGCAAAAAATGTTGAAAAAAATTTTTGTCCTCAAAACGCTCAAAAACATCAAAGAACAGTGTTTCATGAGTACTCCATTGGATAAAATGTGTTAAAGATGAAAAAATCGAAAAATTTTTTTTAACATCACAGAAAAATGGAAAAAAAGATGTCACAGCATCTCAAGCCATGAAAATGCAAAAAATGTTGAAAAAAAATTTTGTCTTCAAAATGCTCAAAAACATCAAAGAACAGTGTTTCATGGGTACGCCATTGGATAAAATGTGTTAAAAATGAAAAAATAAAATTTTTTCGAAAATGACAGAAAAATGGAAAAAAAGATGTCACAGCATATCAAGCCATGAAAATGCAAAAAATGTTCTCACGCTCAAAAACATCAAAGAACAGTGTTTCATGAGTACTCCATTAGATAAAAATGATGTCACGGCATCACCCTTCATGAAAAGTTGAAAAAAATAAAAACACTATGTTGGAAAAAAGTATGACATGTCATAAGAGCTCATGTCACATTCTCTTTTTTGTGACGTTCACTCGACAAATGCATCGATCAGTTCAAGAAAAAGCAGATTATCCAACATGTAAAAGAATCAGACTGCAGCTGTGAAACTGTTAAATCACAATAAACACATTTATTTTCAATTGAAGACAATGTACAGTACAAGTCATGGCACGTGCACATCTGTAAGTTTGACAAAAGCAGAACTAAGGCACTGTCATTAAATTCCTTGATGACCCTAAAAGCAAAAGGTCAGCTTTACGCAGCAGGCTAAGCAGAGAAAGTTGGTTTTTTAATATAAATAAATTAGTTGATGAGAAAACATGGGATCGTGGTGGAGTGATTTCAGAGAGCGAAAGCTGAGAGGAAGCGTTTTCATCCTTCTGTACGGTGATTTCGAAACAGCGGCGTTTTCAGGAATTACACACATTTCACAAGAGGATCAAACTTTACATACAGGCACTTCTTTCATTTCCGGTAGTCTTTAAATTACAGTAGAGACAAAAGAGCAAGAGCTGAGGTCTGAGACGGTCCGACAGCATCGACAGCACAGACGGCGTTGGTGGTGTGAAAGAAAAAAAAAAGACTCTCCGCTGCACGCACACACTGGAAAATCAGCTGAGAAGAAGGTGAAGGTGCGTTCAGGTGTGGCTCGTCAGGTGAGGGGATCCCAGATCTGAAGAGACCGGTCCGCCTGACAGATCAAGGCCCAAAGCTTTAAGGCAGAGGGAACCGTCCGAGGTCCGCCGTGCAGCAGACTGTGTGTGTGTGTGTGTGTGTGTGTGTGTGTGTGTGTGTGTGTGTGTGTGTGTGTCACTCCGTCTGCGGCACCGAGATCGACGGCCCTTTGGGGTCGTCGAAGCGATCCATGGTGTTGAGCTGCATGATCATGTGCAGGCCGTACACGAAGATGACGAGCATGAGCAGCGAGGTGAGCAGCCCCATCCAGATCCCCGCGGTGAAGAAGCCCGCGCAGTCGTTGGCGTACGAGAAGTCCGTCCCGTTCGCCAGGTTGAAGCCCTGAATCTGCGCGGTGAGGAAAACGTCCGTCAGCAACAGAATGCCAAAGAGGAACAAACCTGCGGTGCGGCTGCCGCCGCCGCCGTACCTGGAAGTCCACGAAGTGCAGGCGCCACTGAGACGTGTTCTGGTTGGTGTTGTTGGGCACCAGCAGGGCGTCCTGGAAGCTGCTGACGGACAGGCAGTGGTACGAGTACTCGGCGGGGGCGTAGATGCCGCGGCTCCCGATGTAGGACGCCGTCAGGCCGTTGGTCTGCAGCAGCACCGAGTCCAGCGTGAACCAGTTCCGGGCGGACACGGGGTAGAACCGCTGACTCATGACAAAACTGCGGGGGCGGGGACAAAGACCGACTTGAGAGCCGAAGCCAGAAGTGACGATGCTCGTCAGATCGGATTCAAATAAAGTTATTTGTGGCGTTACCTGAGCGTGAAGCCTGACGTGTAACTGAGCACGAGCCTGAAGAGACACAAAGACGTTAAATATGACGCGAGCACAGACGACACCGGGCAGCTGGACTCAAGCCGCGGATCTTACACCGAGTTGCTGCCGTTACACGTGGAGCCCGTCAACGACGGCGTGTCGGCGGCGAGGTCGATCCACGTGGCGCCGCTGGACAGGCTGACGCTGAGGTTCTGAGCCCACAGCATGATGCAGGGCGTCCCCGACACGTTGAACATGATGGGCGCTTTGACGGCGGGTTCGGGGGCCTGGAGCAGGGACCGGCCCGCGGAGCGGTCCGACAGGGACGGCTCTGAAATGACCTGCGCAGAGAAGAGCCGGGTCCAGAAAGTCTGTTTGACCTGTGTGTGTGTGTGTGTGTGTGTGTGTGTGTGTGTGTGTGTGTGTGTGTGTGTGTGTGTGTGTGTGTGTGTGTCATCTCACCCGTGACGGCTGCAGTCCTGTGTAAATCCCAGTGTACGGGACGTTTTGAGATTTCATGATACTCAGAACTTTCCCAACGATCTCATCTGTAAAAAGCAACGTGCACTGGAGTTACACACTTCACATCCCCAACAAAACGACACACGCCAGCAACTGTGCAACGCGACACTTACCGTTGTCACGCAGGACGTCCTTGCAAGGCTTGTGCGATCTGTTAAAGGATTAAAACGTTTAATCTCTGGTTGGAACGATCCGAGCGGACGCGGCTGAAGACGGACGTCTCACCCGCTGCAGTACGGCAGGTTGACCAGCAGCAGGTTGCTGACGGACGCGTCCACGCTGAGCTGCGACAGAGCGTCTGCGTCCACGAGCGCCGGCGACACGCCCAGTCTCTCCTGCAGCAGGGCCGGGACGGCCGAGGGGCCCGACCACTCCAGGGCCGGGAGCGTGAGCGAGGAGGAGGCGGCCTGAAGGGCGGCCTGGGGAGGAGCGAGCGCGGGGGGGAACCATCAGTCTGACGGAGTCATCCTCACGTAGGAATGATGAAGATGGGGAAAAAAAACCCCAAAAACTACCTGGAGGTTCTGAAAGACGCCGTCCTCCTTGTTTCCAAACACTCCACCGAAGACGGTGAAGTCATCTTTGCTTAGCTGAAAATCAAAATTGAGTAAAATGACAGTAAAAATGACGGGACACCGGCATCAGCAGACAGACAGAAAACATGAGCGAGTGAGTCAGGAGCAGGAACAGAGGAAACGGGAAGTCGAGCCCGACCTCACCGTCACGCCACAATGAGACGACTCTAGTCACGTGACGCGACACGTCGTCTGCTCGCTGAAGGACGAGCGCCGACCTCAGCGCGAGGGACTCACCTTGTCCTGCAGGAACAGCAGCACGGTGCGGGGGCCGGGGCCAAAGGCGGCGGCAAAGTAGGCCGCCAGCTGGTCACGTGACGTGATGTGACCGGCCGCGGGCGAGGCCAGCGCCGCCGAGCTGCAGGCGGAGGGGAGGGGGAAACACAAAGTGTGAGAACGAAGCCGTCACGATCACGAGTAGACGCGACGTTAAAGCAGCAAAAACAAAAAGGTCCAACAACACTGATGTGTAAACACACACACACACACTCACACACACACACACACACTCACACACACACACACACTCTCACACACACACACACACACACACACACACACACACACACGACACACACAAATCTCTCGGCAGAATGAAACCCGGAAGTAGCAGTGATGTCCCCCACAGGCCGTGTCCACCACATCCAGCATTAGCTCCACAGGTTCCCCTTCGCTTGACCGCCATGTTGAGTGAGTCTGACGGCTAACTGCTGCTCTCACAGGCCGGTGTCACCTCGGAGCGAAGTTTAAAAAAAAAAATAAAATCACGTAATAAACGCGGATGTTTGGTCGATTGATCGCAGCTGGTTGCAAGTGAGGATTTGCAACTGAATGCTGTGGGGAAGCATCAAGAAATACGTCAAATATGAGAAATTATTTTTTTAAAGAAGCGATTTTTTATTCGCCAAAGCAACTGAGAAAGAGCGTGAACCGCCAGACTCACAATAATCCGCACATATGACGTTTTTTTGTGCCGTTTCTACTGTAAACTCTGGTTAGCTCAGTTTGCTCGGCTAGTTAGCCCTAGCTAAGAGTTAGCATCAGAAGCTAGCCAGCTAGCTAGCTGCCTCCTCCATGTTGGAAACGAGAGCGGACGAACGAAAATCGTTACCCGTCACTGGACCAGAGGAGAAGCGGCACTTGAGCGGTGGAGCTGCCCGGGGAGAGGAGGGCGCACAGGGCGCAGAGGAGCGCGACGAGCGCCGTCGCTTGGCTCGAGCACCTCGCCGCTCCTGCCATTTTTCACCGAGTGTTTCCGCGTGAAGCCGCGCTCACGTGACGCAGCCCAGCTGACGGTCATGTGAGGAGGGGGGGAGGGGGGGGGGGGCACTTCCTGCCCCGCGGCTGCCGCAGCTCGTTCCTGTTTACCTCGAAGTACAAATTCACAGTTTAACGGCTCCCAGCTGAGGCTGCCGCTGTATTTACTACCCGTGTATTTTGAGTAAAGTACTGCAATAAGTACAGCTTTGAGGTACTTGTATTCATAGCCACATTAACCTCCGAGCTGAGCAGTGGGTCAAATCTAGAGCTGCAACTAATGATTGTTTTAACTATCGATGAATCTTTTGATTATATTCTTGATTAATCGATTTGTCATCCCGTGGACTCATCGATTGATCAACTATCAATGCAGCTCTTAACTTAACATCTTTAATTTTTTTTAACCATTAGACAAAAAAAAAATAATAATATGTTGACTTGAGAATAATGATGGACATGTACCACGGACATATACATTAAAGTGATTATTAAAGTATAGAAATAGTTGGTAGACTTATTGATAATGAAAATAATTATTGATGATATCCCTGCAGTTGTCCTGTGATGGAATAATCCTATTTTACCAGAGATTTTCTGTGGTAATTACGTCTCACATAAAAATGGAAGCATTCTGATGTTTCTGCTCAGTAGAAACGCAGCTGTAGATGATAAAGAGCAGTTTCATACACAGTTTGTGGTTCAGATGTCCTGCAGCACTTCACCAGAACATAAGCAGACAAACAGTCCACTGGTGAGGTCAACTCAGTGACATAAAGAGGAGCTTTTTCTCCAATCTGGCAACCCAAAAGTGTTCTGCTGGGCCATAAAGCGTGCTTAATGATGCATTAATGAACCCATTCATTCCAGTTTACACACCCTCCACTGACGGCGGTGCCGTGAGCAGACACGTGACGTGGAGCACGCAGCATGACTGACAGGTACACCTGGCAGCTGTCCATGGTGCTGACACACTTAAAAAAAAAAAAAAAATTAAGATATGCACCACTCACATGAAAAATGTATGCGTACATCTGTGTGTGTATATGTACACACTGTATATACTCATATGACATTTATAAACACAGAAAGAAGAAAACAAACACTCGTAAGATATACGGAGGTGAAGTTTTTTTTTTTTTTTTAAACAATGTTTGCATCGAAAAGGTGTCAACGCGACTCCCCTGCACGCAGCGGCGGAGGGATACCACCGCCTCGTATCCACGCAACGCTGCGCCGACGGACTGGGAAGGGAAGGGAGAGGAAACAGTCCAACATGTTGTCAAAATGGCACGGCACAAATAAAACTCCCAACTCAGCGTGTGCACAGTCGCTCCGCGCGTCAGGGGCTTCCTCTTACAGACACCTTTATTTATTTTTCGCGTGTGTGTGTGTGTGTGTGCGTGTGTGTGTGGGTGGGTGGGTGGGTGGGTGGGGGGGGTGTGGGTGAGCCCATTGTGTGACAGCACGGGAAGAGAGACCGAGGGAAGGAGGATGCGCACTATTTCCCGACGCGCAGCCACATTGTTCTAGAGCGCTCCACCGTCGTCAGGGCCATCTTTGGTCGTCCTCGCCGGTGACAGTGTGGACGGTGGATTCCATTTAGTCCCGAAAGGCCCGATGGTTCTGTAATAACACGCTGACTCCAGAACCGAGCCGTTTGGACACAGACAGGGACGCGCACGGGGACGGTTTGCCGGTTTTTTCGCGGACTCGCTTTCCCTCCGACACCCTTCATTTCTCTCGGCATAAAGCGGTTGAGACGGGAGAGGCGCTGACACAACATGGATGAGGAATACGACGTGATCGTCCTGGGCACCGGACTCACGGTGAGCACCGCTGCGGCTCGTCGGTTCCGGATCGGTCGGGTTTGAGCTTTATTGTCGTTTAACCCAGGAGGGGGGGCCTCCTCTCCCGGCCGCAGAAGTGAAAGCCTCCTCCGGCTCCTCCGGCTCCTCCTGCTCCTCCCGCTGCATCCCGGTGCGATGCGCTCCACAAACGTCTCTAAAGATGCGCCGCGCGCTGTGCAGACGCTCCGGGAGTTTTGTTTGTTTGTTTGTTTGTTTGTTTGTTATTGTGATTAATCGTTGGGAGGATTATTCCCGCAGCCGCCGCCGCCGCCGCGTTCACACCCTGTAGCATCTTTTAGGCGTAACCCCTCGGTGTGAGCCGACGGTCCCGGGCCTGCGCCGACCTCAGGACGCAGGCCCGGGACCGTCGGCTCGTGCGCGTCCACCCCGCGGTTCCTCGCGCCTCTCAGCCCGCGACGCTCACCGGCGCGCGTGTTTTTCTTTTATTTCTGCGCGGCGTTAATGGACGTTAGTCGACATTTTTTAGTAGTTTTCTTAAAAAAAAAAAAAATTAAAAAAAGGCATCAAACGTAAAACGCGTCGTCGCGACGACTCAATAATATTTCATGATGTGATAATCGGCCTGACATCGATTTTAAGGAATACAGATCATTATTATTTTTTTAATCGTGATCATTATTATTATTATAACGGGAGCTGGTACATGGGTGACGCGATCCCTCGGCGCATGCGCACACCGCTCCTCCTGTCCTCCCCTGCAGCCTCCTGTCAAAACCTCCCGACTTGCATCAGCTGCCAGTTTATTAGCTGCAACTAATGCAACGACTGCCCTGCGATAAATCCTGCTCAGTCCAACCCCCACTGCTGTGAAAGGGGGTGGACAAAATAATAGAAACACTGAGAGAGAGAGAGAGAGAGAGAGAGAGAGAGAGAGAGAGAGAGAGAGAGCTAAACGTATTCAAGAACCCTAGTGTGGATCTTACCTTCATTTACCGCCTTTGTGTTTAAATTGTGTTGTTTTTAAAGAGGTGTAGATCATCGGCTCAGAAACCTCCTTCCCGCTCGGCGTCTGTTTTCATTTTCATAATTCATTGCTGCCTCTTACCGGCATTAATAAATGTTGTTCCACGCAGGAGTGCATCCTGTCCGGGATCATGTCCGTGAACGGGAAAAAGGTTCTGCACATGGACAGGAACCCCTACTACGGTGGCGAGAGCTCATCCATCACCCCGCTGGAGGAGGTAAAGCCCCCCCCCCCCCCCCACCCCACATCCCACCCCCACCGTGGATCTATAAAAGCAATCAATATATTTTTACGTCCCTCGGTACATCTTGTTTTACTTGCCAGCACTGTCGGCGGTGCCGTTTTTTTTTTTTTTTTTACGGCCTTCCTTTATCCGCCGGGGGTTTGGTGGTCATGTCGTCTGTTCCCTCCTCCACAGCTGTTCAAGCGCTTCAACCTCCCGGACAGCCCGCCCGACTCCATGGGCAGAGGAAGAGACTGGAACGTCGACCTCATCCCCAAGTTTCTCATGGCCAACGGTCAGTCCCGCCTCCCTGAGCCTGAGCAGAGTTAGACACGGGTCAGCGCTGGGGGCCGGCAACAAGGCGTAAAGACGTGACATGTGATTTCAGGTCAGCTGGTGAAGATGCTGCTGTACACAGAGGTGACACGGTACCTGGACTTCAAAGTGGTGGAGGGAAGCTTCGTCTACAAGGGAGGGAAGATCTACAAGGTGCCGTCGACCGAGACCGAGGCGCTAGCTTCAAGTAAGCCGCGGCGATGCGTCGCATGGCGAGCATTTGGTTTAATGGCGGGCAGGGGGGCGGGGGGGAGGCACGGCCGGCGTGACGCCTTCGGTTTCGAATTTCCAGATCTGATGGGGATGTTTGAGAAGCGAAGGTTTCGCAAGTTCTTGGTCTTCGTGGCCAATTTCGACGAGAACGACCCCAAGACCTTCGAGGGCGTGGACCCCAAATCCACCACCATGAGGGACGTTTACAAGAAGTTCGACCTCGGCCAGGACGTCATCGACTTCACCGGCCACGCCCTGGCCCTCTACAGGACAGACGAGTAAGGACGCCGCAAAGTCGCTCGTGACCTGCTAACATTGCTAGCTTCATATTCTTTAACTGCCTCTATACTCTTAACGTGTTTTTATCCCCGGAATACTTTTTCCTGACGAGTAGGGATCGACTTCTCTAATCTCTCCTCCTCCGCCAGCTACCTGGACGTTCCCTGTCTGGACACCATCAACCGGATCAAGCTGTACAGCGAATCGCTGGCGCGGTACGGGAAGAGCCCCTACCTCTACCCGCTGTACGGTCTGGGAGAGCTGCCGCAGGGGTTCGCCAGGTACGTCGATGGCGTCGATGGCGTCGATGGCGGCGGCGGCGGCGGCGCGGACGGCGCCCTTTCTCCGGCGGCCTGACGAATCTTTTTGTCGCGTGCAGGTTGAGCGCCATCTACGGAGGAACCTACATGCTGAACAAACCGGTGGATGAGATCGTGATGGAGGGCGGTCATGTGATCGGAGTCAAGTCCGAGGGCGAGGTAAAGCCACAGCTAATTGATCGGTTTCATAACGACCAGTACAGTCCATTAATAAACCGCGTACCCGCCCCCCCCCGCCCATGCGGCAGGTGGCTCGCTGTAAGCAGCTCATCTGCGACCCCAGCTACATCCCGGACCGCGTCCGCAAGGCGGGTCAGGTGATCCGCGTGATCTGCATCCTCAGCCACCCCATCAAAAACACCAACGACGCCAACTCCTGCCAGATCATCGTTCCTCAGAATCAGGTTAACCGCAACTCAGGTGAGGGGTCGCCGACGCTTCCCCGCCAAACGCTGTCACGGCGACGCCACGTTTCCCCTAACCCTCTCCCCCCCGCCGCTGCAGACATCTACGTGTGCATGATCTCCTACGCTCACAACGTGGCGGCCCAGGGGAAGTACATCGCCATCGTCAGCACCACGGTGGAGACCAGCGAGCCCGAGGCCGAGATCGAGCCGGCCCTGGAGCTGCTGGAGCCCATCGACCAAAAGTCTGTCCGCCGTTCGCCTCCGCTCGCTCCTCCCGCGCCGCTGATCGGCTCGATGGAACGGCGTTCGGTAATTCTGGTGATTTTCTTCTCCGCAGGTTCGTGGCCATCAGCGACCTGTACGAGCCGACGGACGATGGAACTGAGAGTCAGGTGAGTCGTCTGCGCCCGTGCCTGAGAAAAATGCATGTCTTAGTACGGCTCATAAGCTTAGCGTGGTGTCACCATGGTGACACCTATGTGGAGATGTTTTCGGGCTTTTCCACCTTTTGGAGGAGCCGTCACGTCGTCCATGTTTGTGTGCCGTCGCTGGGCGTGGCTCAAAACGTTCAGATGGTCTCACTCGCGGTTTCTTCTCCACTCCCTCCAGGTCTTCGCCTCGAGGTCCTACGACGCCACCACCCACTTCGAGACCACCTGCAACGACATCAAGGACATCTACAAACGCATGACCGGCAGCGACTTTGACTTTGAGAACATGAAGCGCAAACAGAACGACGTGTTCGGGGAGGACGAGCAGTGAGCGGCCCCGGGGGGAGGGGGGGGGCTTCTGAGAGAGGGCGGGGCCGGGGGGAGGAGATAGGAGGGGAGGGGAGGGGGGGTGAAAAGGGGGCGGAGCCAGTGGTCCCGGGGGGGTGGGGGGGTTAAGAATTGAGAAGAAGCGAGGAGGAGGGTTGTGTTTCCGGGCTCTGCCTGCCCTGAGCCTCCTTTTCCTTACGCCCCTGTCCCTCAGACACACACACACACACACACACACACACACACACACACACACACACACACACACACACACACACACACACACACACACACACACACACACACACACACTCCCCTCTCTCTGTCACAGAAAAGCAGGGTTGACACGGTCTCTCATACCATTGTAGACTTTACAGTATACTCATGTCTTAACTATTATATCATTAGCGGTGACTTCCTGTTGTTGGCGATTTTCATTCTTTCTGTGACGTCGCTCTCCTCGTGTCGGGGGGTGGGGGGGGGGGTGGGCGCGGCTTTAGCGTAGAAACCTCCGGCAGGTTCGCCTCCGGTCGACATGCATGCATCTTTTTACACACCTTAGTATTGTACATAGACTCGACACTGCGGTAAACGAAGGCTGGACCGTTCCACGCGTCGCTCCCGTCAACCCTGCTTTCACTCTTTTCTCGCTCGGCTCTTTCTCGCGTTTACTTTTACCACGGACGCCGCTCCGTCCGGCGGGGAAAAAAAAAAATCCCACGGGTCTGGGGCGAAGACGAAAACAAACAAAGAAAACAAACTATAATTCACGGTGACGATAAATGTGATGAAGAGTGACACAGGCGGTTCTGCTGTTGTGTTCCCCCGTGCTAGCGGGCAAAGCTAACCAGTGGCTATTAATTTACACCCCCTCCCAGAAAAAAAACCAAAAAAAAACCTGCTCCTTTGTTTATCTCTGTTGTGTGACGTCAATTTTGAATTTGAATAGTTTACTTTCTAACATTTTAAATTATTGAAGAGTTTTATTTCTATATATTTGGTGCACATTTCACTGGCTGAAGTTATGAAGTTTACAGAGCTGAGGATGAAACTGTGGTCTTCAAGTTGAGTATTTAAAAAAAAAAAAAAAAAAAAAAAAAAAAAGAAGGGAACGTCCGGGAGCGAAGGAGGCGTGATGAAGGATTTGCGTAGTCGTATTTTTAGGCGGGAAAGTTTTCAGGAAGGTTTGGGAACGAGGAGGAGAGGAAGTGAGGGGAAAGAGAAGGTGCGCGGCGGTTAAAAGAGGGCGGGGACTGAAATTTCGGCTCGCGGTGGAAGTGCCAGGTCGCGTCTCGGTTGTTTTGACCTTCGTTACGTCTCCGAGACGACCCCCCCCCCGGCGTGTGGAGGGGCTTAGCGTAGCCTAGCGGAAAGTGCCGCCCGGCAGGAGCGACCGACCCGGGTTGCTTGGGTTTGGTTGTAATCTGGGGCCTTAATCTGGGGTCGAGTTGAAACGTTTGGAGTAAAACGGATTTAGCTTCGTTGCGAGCTAACGGTTAGCGGCAGGTCGGTGTCGTGCCAAAAAACGGTGGCCGCTGTTCCCCCGGTTGCGGGAGGGGACGACGATGCCGTCGCCGCTTCCTGTGTGGTCACATGGAGGCGTTTCCTCGCATCTCACTTCACGGCCGGACCGACCCGCGGCTGCTCGGCTTGTTTTACACACACACACACACACACACACACACACACAACAAGTCAACAGACAAGACTCAGCTCTTTAGAATAGAGAAGCATCTTGACTTCATCCACCACGACCCGATCACTTAACCATAAACGACCTGTGTGTGTGTGTGTGTGTGTGTGGGGGGGATATCGACGTGTCTTATTGTTCTGCTCTATTTATTTGAATTTCGCTGATGTATTGTGAAAGGTTTTGTCACGCCGAACGCTTCGCCTGACGATAAAAAAAAAAACCAACGTATCTTAAAAACCGATGCACACGAAATCACCTGTTGTTTTGTTTGTTTGCTTTTTTTTTTTTTTTTTTTTGCTGTGTTCATGTTTACCTTGATCATTCCAGCGTGGCGTCGCGGTTTAATGTGATTATTGCGAAGCGGGAACAGGTTTTGATGGAAGGAAACTCGGCTGCTCTCACTGTCTTCACCCTGGAAACACGTTGTCGCATTCAAAAAAAAAAAAACTAAACTGGAAGAACTGGAGTACTGTTTACTCTCTGAACCTAGATGTATTTGGAAAAACCCTCCCTTCCCTGCCCTTCTTCACCATCACATACTCTCTCTATCTCTTTTTTTATTTATTGAAAAAACAAAAGCCTCACGTGTGGTTGTAATGTTTTAATTTCCATCCAGTTTGGCCTTTTACAAAAAAAAAAAACAAAAAAAACCCACTATCGACAAATATCCCTTGAAATTGAGGAAGAAGAGCTAGTTCAGGCTGAGTAGTAGAAAACTTACTGTCCTTGTTTGATCACTAGTATGTGAACAATGCCTAATGTCTTGTGTAACAAATAAAAATGAATTAAACTATGAATGAAACGATAGAAAAATAAAAAGCACATGGCAAACCTGGAAAGACCCCGACCCCGTTTTGTTTTTTTTTTTACCGAGGGTGGAGTCAGTCTATACATTACAATACATACAACAGTATTTTATATACACTCGTACTGAAAAATACAACCTGCAGAAAAATACAGTTTTTAATACTTACACGTTATTCAGAAAGAGAGGAATCTGCCTCGGGCTAACAATCGTTCAGCGATGACGATTAAATCCGGTTAAATATCGTTGAGGCGGCGAACCGGAGTTCGTGCGCGGGACATTTTCGCCGTCACACCATCTCTTTCGTAGGACTTTCGTTCAGGACGGGGGGAAAACAAAAAATTCGCTCCATGATACTCGTCAAACTGTTCGTCCTCATTATCCTCACCGAGCATGTGACCAGTGTCATCTTACCCCCGCCGAGTCCCGCATCTTTATCCAGCGACCGTGCCGCCGTGACAGTTCGCCCCCCCTCGGCTAGAATTTGGCGCGACCCGCAACGTAGCTGGCGTACGGGCGCCCCAGCAGTCTCTGGACCTCGGCCTTGGGCACCACCCAGCACTTGCCCAGGTGGCGTTTCCGCACCGTGTCCTTCAGCGTCTTGTCCTGCAAGGTGACCGGCACGTGCTCCGACCCCCACCTCAGCACCCCCCTGGCCGGAGCGCCCGCCTCCGCGTGATCCTTCGCCACCGTCACGCTCATGTCGGCATGTTGAAACTGGCCTGGAGGACATCAACAGTGAACGGGACTAAGTACAGCTGAGTACTTTTATGGTACTTTGTAGTACTTTTAACACAACACTAGACATTTTACCCCAGTATTAATATTAACATTTTAGCATGAAATGATTTTTTATTCATTTAAATCTTTCACGCCATATTAATTATCTCAGGACCCCTCAGATTTATGTTGTGACCCTTTGTGGGGACCCAAACCGTAGGTTGGGGACCACTGGACAAAACTGTAAAAAAAAAAAAAAGCTCTTAATATATAATATATTTCTTTCTGCAGAATGAATAATGTTGATATTTAAAGTACTTTGTGCTGGTAATACTTATGTATTTGTACTTAGGGTCTTGTAATAGAGTATCTGTACATCACTGTAACACAATACTTCCTGCACCACTGAGGGACAGCGTACATACCCAGAAGGCCTCGGGTGGAGGCGGAGAGCCCCCGCCCGTCCGTGATGTAGAAGCCCAGGTGAGCCAGCTGCAGGTAGCTGGGGTGTTTGTAGTGGTGGAACAGGACCAGGAAGCGCACGTCCTTGGCGAGCTCGATCCAGCAGCTCCGGTGGTTGTCCACGGCAACCGTCACCCCCCGCCTCGTCAGCGACCCCGGCCGGCCGGCGGGAAGGGTGTCCCGCCCCTCACCCTCCACCGTGACGGCGTCCAGCGAGACCGTGACCGTTATGCCGCTGGAACCGCCCGTTGCCGCGGAGACGATGAGGCGGTTGAAGTAGGTCCGGGGGCGGTCTTCGGCGCCGTGCTTGGGGGGCGCCCCGATCAGGTGGCCCTTCACGATGATCCCTGCAGGAGGAAGGAGACCCGTGACGTCACCCGTCGGTTTGTAAGCCACCGTTTTGAAACCTGGAGCGAGGGGCGGAGCTGACCGCTGGAACCGTGCCACCTGTCAATCACGGCGTAGCCACGCCCCCCCAAACCTCCCCTGCTTCCTGCTGTTTTTATGAAAATGACGTCATAAATCCATTTCCTCACTGACTTCTATACAAACAGACCGGTGGAGTCGCCCCCTGGTGGTCGTTCAAGAGAAGACAGGTTCTCCGTCTCCGGTCATTTACCTCTGTCCGGGTCCTCCAGCAGCCTGAGGACGTCGTTGGCTCGGCCGTCCACTGTGAAACACAGGTTCTGATGCAGCTTCGGCAGCTGGACCACAAAATGCGGATCTCCGTCGACTGCAACGGGCGAAACTGTGCGTTAATACGACACATGGCACATTCAGAGATGACAGCTTAGCTAAGCGAGCGAAGCGAAGGCTCTTCACCTGATGAGGAGAAGACCCTGACGGTGCTCAGTCTGGACGGAGGCTCTAAAAGCACAAGACATTCAACTTAGAGGACAGTCCTCCTCCCCCCCAGGCACTGAAACCGGTCTGCACATGTACTGCAAACAATACGTCGCACGTTATCTGAGTAACCGCGTAAACGGCGGCCGCCGACACTTACCGAACGATCCGGTGTCAGCCGCGTCGTCCCCTGCAAACACGTCAGAAAACTTTTATTTTATGGACGTTTAAAAAAGCAGCTGCAGGACACGGCCTCCTCTGAGAGACATTTCACACTTACAGGCGTCGTAGCTGAGGTCGTAGTCGTAGTCGTAAGTGGTTTCGTAGTCTGGGAAACGGAAAACAGGAATTTAAAATTTAAAATTAAAAAAAAAAAAAAAAAAAGGTCCTGGATGCTCAACGACAGGAAGGATTAACGGCGAAACTCACCTTTCACAAGGTCGATATCTGTGTAAGAGATTAGAGCATAAGATTACTGGCTACTCACAACCAGTGCTGTCATTTCACTGATTATCGTTGTATTTGATACATGAATACACAATGTGGAAGGTAATTAAGTACCCTGACTCAAGTACTGCACAGTACAACACATTACACACACATTTTAAGCTAATGTTACTCTATGACTTTAGTATTTTCACTCAAATTACAGGACGTTTACTTCTAATGGGGAACTTCTCCATTATAGTATTGGTACTTTTATTAAAGTACTTCTTCCCGTGCTGCATTTAAATGCATCTACACCAGATACAGCGATATTAAAACCTCAGGAAATGCTGATGCGACGTGGAGAGGAAGGAGACGATTTTTACCTTTCCTCTGAATTTGGATGGAAGTGGAGACATCTAGTGGAGAGACAGGAAACAGTCAGTCTGATTGGTTCACAGGACGCAGAGAGGCTGCGAGGGGGAAGTGAAACCTACCCAGAAGCCCCGCTGCCTCCCACAGCCGCGGCCCGTCCGTCACGCCGGGCATGGGGGCGAAGGTGGCCGACACCAGGGTGGCGATGCCGAGGTCTGCGTCGGCGTTTGTGTTGTTGTTGTCGTTTCCGGGTGCCGGGGCGGGAGAGGCGGCCGGCGTCGACAGCTCGGGCGGAGCGGTGGCGTTCCCGTGCTGAGGAACATCTGGAGCGGAGGTGCTGCTGTTCTCGGCCTCTGCGGGGGGCGTGTTAGGGAGGGCGGGGTCGGTCCTGACTGGACCGGGCGAGGCGTGGAGGTGAAACTGGGCACCGAGGGAGGGGTTGTCTTTGTGGCGTTGGGGGGCTGGGGGGTGGAGACTCGTCCGGGCGCAGGCGGCGCCGACCGTTTTCAGAGCGTTGAGCAGGGATGTGGACATCTTCCCCGCTGGAGGAGGAGAGGCAGTTTTTGAATCGTTGTGGGGAGGGCTCGCCTTCTTGCGAGGTAACGGTGCCGTGGCCGTTTTGACGGAGTTGGGGCCTGTTGTCGTCGTTTTCCTGGACGGTAAATGCGATGCGTTTTTTTTTATTGAAGGTGCATGTGGAGGCGGCGGCTGAGGGGGGTCGGGCTTCGTTTTGTGAGGCCTGGGGTTAGACAGCGGGCTGGGCTTCTTTGCGGTGCTGGCGGCCGACACTTTAGCAGCAGCGGTGGTCGCCGCCGTCGTGGTCGTCGTCGTGGCGGCTGTGGTGGGCTTTGCTGTGGTCGGAGCTGGAGCTGCCTCGTCCGCATCTGGCTTCACCACGACTAAAGAAGTGACCGGGGTGACAAAGTTGTACTTGAGCGAGAGATTTGTGGCCTTGTCTGCGAGTAACCTCTGAGTCGCAGCGTCCGTGGCGTTCAGTTTCGCCAGCAGCAGCTCTTTGATGGTGAAATACGCCCAGAGACGGTGCACGAAGCTCGAGACGCCTTCTAAATCTCCCGGACAGTCCATGGGATCTGAGCTGTCATTCCCCTTGGCGTGGGAAACCAACACGTCGTTCTCCATCTTGACACGTTGCTTCGAATCAGTGGCGAACATCGACACCTTTAAATCCCTGACCCCAGGTCTGACCCTCCCGGCCACGACCAACTCTGGAGCCTTGGAAGTAGTTGGGGAACAGGGAGCGAGTGACGTCGAACGCCTGGTCGTCCAGGTAGGACAGCTGGATGTCCGACAGCAGGGGGCTGGCCACTTCGTCGTAGAAGCCCTTCAGCTGCAGGGCCGCGTCGGCGTCCTCGTACACCATCCTGGCGACGCCTCGGTTGTCCAGAGCGAGGCGCTTCAGGAGGAGGAAGTCCGCGTCATCTCCGAAGGCGAGGCCGAACAGAGATGCCGAGCCCAACGCCCTCTTGGCGTTGTTGAGGATGGTGTCCCCGGCCGTGACGCCGATGGTGGCCTCGCCGTCAGTGAGGAAAATCACCAGGGGGACGCGACGGGACGACAGGTGGCCGGAGGAGCCCGGGGACGGCGGGTTGACGAGCTGCGCGGCTGACAGCAGCGCTGCGTTGATGTTGGTCCCTGAGGACGAGGGCGCGGGACAAGAAGCGTTGAAGGTGGAGAACAACCACACACACAAAAGGAAGTCAACCATCAACTCACTGCTGCAGCTCGACTCACATCCCTCCGCGATGATCCTCTTCACGAAGTCCTTGGCGTCTCGTACGTTCTGCCGAGTCGCCCGCACTGTCCGCCCTTTCTTCCACGTGTGGACCTTGTCCGAGAAGGTGATGATGTTGAAGTGGTCTCCCTCTCTCAGGTCCCCGAGGATGGTGCTCATGGCCTGCTTGGTCTACTGACAGACGTGATTCTCATTAACGGCAGAACGTCGCGAGGGTCATCTTGTCTCCTTGACGCGTCGGCCCACTTTACCTGTTTGATCTTGGTGCCGATCATTGAGCCACTGACATCGATGACGAATATGACGTCCTTGGGAACCACAGGAAGTCCTCTGGGTGCGAAGTAATGCACGAAGTAGCCATCGTATACCTGAGAGAGAGGGTACAGAAAGAAAAAGGGCGGTAAAAGGGCCTCCTCCGCCGCTACCCAACATTTGAGGATGCCGGAAACGAGGCGCGCTGCTGCTGCTGACCTGGACGTCACCTATGAGGTCCCTGAGCTCCACGTCGTACTGAATGACAAAGTCTGCATCCAGACCCTTGGGGGAGACGCTGTTCTGCTGCTGCAGAGTGGGACTGTAGCGGACCCGAGCGCAGCCGGCGCCCTGCTCCACCCGAGTGGAGGCGGGGGCCTCTGCATCGCCTGCAGGACAAGACGGTTCGTGTGTGTGAGTCGGATCCACGGAGCTGAATAAAAAGATTTTGATCTCAAACATTTCAATTGAAGTCTTCACTGTCAGCGGTTAGCTAGGCTAGCTGTTTCCCCACTTACTCCCAGCTCTTTATGCTAAGCTAAGCTAACTGGCTCCATTAGCGTTTACCCTTCGCGGCGTTGGAGAGCAGTCGGGTCGTCTTGAGCGGCAGGACTTTGATGAAACTGAAGCCCGTCCGCTCCGCGATACCCACGTCCAAGGTCAGGTTCTGCACGGCCTGGCCGGGCCTCAGGCCCAGGCTGAGCTCATAGCGGCCGAGTCGCCGTGGCAGCAGCTCCTCGTAGGTCAGGGAGAAGGACACGCGAGCGCCCGACGGCACGCTCACCGCCACGCGAAACTTCTCGATCTCCCTCTCTCTGGCGGGTGGGGAGGGGGGGGGGAGACGAACACGTGATATAACACTGAACCCACGAAGAACACGGCGACATTTTTATTCTCTGGTAACTAAAAGGATTTTGCCTGAGACCGACTTGGTAGCGACGAGCCCGGCCGTTTTCCCTTGCTTCTTCGCAGCGTCGTAGATTTTCCTGGCGGCAGACCTTTCCTTCACCTGGGCCACGTACACCTTGCCGTTGGAGTTGCTGACGGGGGAAGGAGGAAGAAGAAACGGGTCTCTGTGTGGCTCACAGCGGCCGGGTCATGTTTCCTGTCACAGAACCGGCGTCGAGCCGCCGGAGCACGACGACTTTATTTTTTTGGCGCCCTGTGTTTCCGCGGCGACCACAAAGCTGCTTCACAAACGCGCGGCGTGGAGGTGGAGTCATAAACAGGTTGAGTGGAAAAGGGTAATTTCCCTCTAAAAACAGCGTTAATGAGGTGGGGGGGTCCGCCAAAAAACAAACAAACAAATACCGACGGTCGAAACGGGCTCACGCCTCCGCTGCCCGCTGATGTCATGTGACCAGGTGCTAAATAAAGGTCAAGTCCTTTGAACAAGTATATCCACAGAGGGGGCGACATCAAGGGCTAACGAAAATAACCCCCCCGCCCCCCCGGAGCTGAAGCCGACTCTTGTTGGAGCATGAAAGAGCAGAGGCGGCGCTGTGACCCGCACACCGAACACAGACGTCTTAGTTTTCAGTCCACAGATATGCCAAAGAACTCGCCCCCCAACCCCCCAACCCCACCCACCCCCATCCAGGTATTTGGTGATGTGCAGATGGGCGTACGGGTGAAAATATGTAACGCGCTGAGTTTGTGTGTGCGTGAATGAGAAACCTCCGTGTGCATACAGTAGATGTAGGTGTGTGTGTGTGTGTGTGTGTGTGTGTGTGTGTGTGGAGCGTATCTAAACTGGCACGTCGCCTCGGTAAACTGAGTGGGGGAGTAAACGGCAGTGGGGGGGGGGCAAACTCCTGTCATTTTCTCTATTAAATCTCTCGACTCGTGTTCACAAAGCTTGGCATTCATCTGCCCCCCCACACACACACACACACCCACACACACACACACACACACACACACACACACACACACACCGACCTGCTTCCGTTCCCAAATCCAGCCCCGTGCAGCCTCGCTGCCCGGCCCGCAATGTTGACTTGTTTGTTTTGTTTATATTTAGCAGTTTTTAAAAGGGGAGCGGTTTCCAGGCCTCTTACTGGAGCCTGTTGTTGCCTCCGCTCCGGACCGGAATTCTATTTCCTCACATAATTCCTCTGAAGTTTTATTCCTGGATTTCTCCGGACCACGGACCACAACTTACA
Source organism: Psettodes erumei (assembly GCA_016785225.1). Taxonomy (NCBI): domain Eukaryota; kingdom Metazoa; phylum Chordata; class Actinopteri; order Pleuronectiformes; family Psettodidae; genus Psettodes; species Psettodes erumei. The sequence goes on from JAFBJZ010000884.1 coordinate 19,335, forward strand.
CGTCCTGACTTTCACGGAGACACGCCGACGCACAACGAGCAGAGACTCACATGGTGAAGTTGGAGATGAAGGCGGAGGAGGGCAGGTCCACCTCGAAGGCGGCCTCCTTCACGACGGGGAGCTGGTTCCACACCGAGCTCTGGACCGTGGTGACGGCGTAGCGGGACACCACGGAGCACCGGACATGGTAGTCTGTCACCTTCAGCTGGCAGCAGCAACAACAACAACAACAACAACAAACAAACAAACAAACAAACAAACAAACGCACAAATCAGTTCAGGGTTGCGTGGTCGGGTCACCGGGCTGGACCTGAATCAAACACAACTCTGTGGCACAACTACACACAGCGTCCCTGCCCTCCTGGTGAGGTGAGGCCGGCGCCATCTACCAGCTTCATGGCTGCAGGAGGGTGGGGGTTTGGGTGGGGGTTGGGTGGGGGGCAGATCGGCCCTGTAGGCTCACTGGTATTAAGGAAAGCTGCGGTTGGTGCTGTACAGACTGAATTACTGTATGTGCTCAGTGAGCTTCAACACACTGCAGCAAACTGGGGGGGGGGCACAGTGGTGCTACTGATGATAACCTCCCCCCACCACCAGCACCACTCCACCCACTCCACCCATGCCACCCCCCCCTCACCACGGTGAGGCTTGTTTTAGAGTCTGTTCTTTCTCATGCTCATCCCACATTTCTGTGACATGTGAAGTAATTAGTCATTAATAATCAGTAAATGATTAAGTATGACGAAGTATAAACAAGGTACCAGCACACACAACCTTCTCATAACGGCTGTGAACTACAGGTTAAAGTCTAATTAAAGTTAATATATCCTGTAACTGCACTGTAATTACACAAACTTAAAAAAAAAAATTAAAATATTAAAATGACATTAATTTACTGTATATATGAGATTTTTAATTTAAGATATTAAGTTTACTTTGATAATATTTGTAAATATTATATATAGTATTATTTTATTGTATTTATTTTATACTCTGTGACTCCATCGTTATAACACTTGTGTACCCTGTACCTTTGTCTGCTTCTCCTGTACTTACATATAATACTTTAAACACTAAAGGAGTACACAGTGATTAGTGAGCTGATGGATATTTGTATAATATTGTACGTCATGTACAGCACGGACACAAACAAACTTACCACAGGTTTGGTCGGTTTGCTTTGACGTCTCACTCTCTGGGAACGAAACAAGGAAACGCGTTAATCAAGCGCAGGGCCGCATTTATTTATCATAATTATTCATAATAAACTTTTTTCGTGCCATCCTAACTCGGTCTCCTTATTTCTTTTTTTCCCAGTCGCCTGAATCAAAGCCATTCAGGGAGCTCAGGGGAAGTGGAAATATAAATGCTCGCACTGTACACCGGGGCCAGCGAAGGTGCGCACAAGTCACCGCTGTGTCAACACGTGAGTCCCAACACGAACCGGACCGGACCGGACCGGACCAGGCCGCTGCCTGAGAGTGGAAACCCTCTGGTTTGAATGTTTAGAAACTAAAACCCCGCGTATGTGAGAGGAAAGAGAAATTTAAAAAAAAAGAGATAAATCCTCACCTGGAGCAGAACATCCGCTCCGAGCTGCGCTTCGTAACGCGCCGACAATCCGTCCTGCGCACAGAAAGTGAAGAGGAGCAGGACGCAGCGCAGTTTGAGGCTCATGGTGTCCACCGGGCTCCGGGCTCCGGGCCCCTGGCTCCGGGCTGCAGGCTCCAGGCTCCAGGCTCCGGGGTTCCGGGCTGGAGGTGAGCGCTCTCAGGTGATCCGCGGGACTGAAGCGGCTCCAGCAGCGGGACGCTGTGCACACACACACACACACACACACCACCTCATCTTACACGCTACTCTTTTTTTTCTTCTCCAAGGGGGCAGTCCCCCCCCCCAAACACACACACACACACACACACACACCCTCACACACCCTCACTCCAGCTCCGCTGCAGCGATAACAACAGGGTAAATAAATAAAAGCACGCGATGAGGGGTGGATGAAGGGTGGATGGATGAGGGGTGAGTCCCGCTGGGGTCGGAGAAAGAAAGCAGCACCCCCTCCCGCCCCTCCGCCCGTGCTCGTGCACCGGGGAGATTTCACGGGCTGCTGCCGCCGAGCGTCCGTGAGAGAAGTGAGGGATGATTAACCCCCGCCCGCCTGCTGCAGGAAAACCAGCTTCCAAACACACCTCCTCCTCCACCTCCTCCACCTCCCGCCTCCTCTGCAGGAATGTTCCAGTTATGTTCCTGTGAGTTTTCATTTCCATGGAGCCGCTGCACCCCCCAAACAAAGACCCATTATTGACTGAACTCTGTCGGTCTGTTTGGATCGGAACTTTGGCTCAAAGACCGGGACGTGCAACAGGTTTCTACTTTACATCGTTTATTCACATGTTGGCAACAACACAGTCCACATGTAAACAACACAACATGTTTTTGTTTTGTTTGTGTGGGTGCTGTCCACGGTGCTGACTCCTCGCAAAACAAAACACTGTTATCTGTACGACACGTGCGTGAACTTTACCTAATAAGTTGTATTGACAGGGCGTGACTCCGCTCTAAATCATTTGTAAACAACGTGACGCTTTCAAAATGCGGAGAAAAAAAAAAAAGACACGGGAACGTTTCACAGGAGCTCCAGAGCCAGACATGCACGAGGTTACGTCCTTTTCATTCACAGCAGGGAGGAGGGGGTCCATCTTCTCCTGATCCAACCCCCCACCCTCAACCTTTACCTGGAGTGCACCTCTAATTTTTATTTTGTAGTGAATCAGTAGCTCCTCCCGCTTATATGTGATCAGGGACGGTCTGCAGAGCCTCCTCTGGGTTCCTGCTGATGTTGACGTTCTGCAACGACACCGACAGAGACTGTGTATGTTTCTCAACAGCGACCACTGGCGGCCAGGAGGGGGAACTGCAGGACTAAATGGCTCATAATGTGCAACATGTACACAGTGTTGTGTTGAAGAAGAGTTGAAACTCGAGACTGAGACATAAACTCAGTATGAAAATGTTTACTGATGTCATAAATGCATTTTCTCACAGACTTCTATACAAACAGACCAGTGGAGTCGCCCCCTGGTGGTCGTTCAGGAGAAGACGGGTTTAACACACTGATACACTGGCGTCATTTTTCAGACCCAGTAGCTATATCCATTTTTTTCCCTTGAAACATCACTTCCTGTGCTCAGGTGTACTGCAGGTACAGTAGTTCTAAATATCTCCTGCATGTGTGAGGAAACTTACCATTGGCCTCTCTCTGTGTGTGTTGACTGCTTCAATATTGAGGAAAAACGATTCAACCTTGCATCCTGCAACGGGAGGAGAAAGCCCGACTGTCAGGAAAAGATTAACAGCTACCGGAGACGTCATGCGCTCAAGACACCTTGACCTACCATAGGCAATGGGCGTGAGCTTGAGCACCGTGTGAAGGGGGCATCGCAGGTAAGGCAGTTCATCTTCAGAGGGCGGGAAACGAGACGGTTGAGATCGTCCGGAGAGTTTAAAACGATGTCACAAGCAGAAGAGAAGGAGGCGTGCGTACCTGCAGGTTTGTCTAAGAAGTAGGCCAGCAGGCAGCGCATTATAGCCTGGTGGCAGATGACCAGAACGTTCTCCTGCCGTTCCAGCTCCATGATGACCGGCTCCAGACGATGGACCATGTCCTCGTAGGACTGCAAGAGAGTTTGTTAATCATAAAGCCACGGATCATTCTGACAGCTAACCTCACCTCACTTCCTTCAGGTTCTCTTATCATGAATATGTTTGGTAGGATAAAGGAATAGTTCAACATTTTAGGAGTTATTTGCTTCCTTGGTGCAATTGAGGAGAAGAAGAAGAAGAAATAGTGTCATTGGTGTTTAGGTCATAAGCCTCACCATGCAATTCTCTCCCCAGGCTGCAGCAGCAGCGATGATGCTGGTGGACGGCGTTCAGGGCTTACCTCACCCTTGGGGTAACGATAGCGATATTTGTCCTGGTCTCTCAGAGCAAACTCCTCTGGGTAGTTCTCCTGGATCTCCTCATAGGTTAGCTCCTCGCAGACACCCTAAGCGAGACAAAACCACGCTGGGTCATCGTAACGTGTCCAAACATCGAGAAACGTTTGCGCGTCACTTTGTAAACTCACGGCGTCGATCTCGTTGAGAGCCTTCCACTGCTCGTACTGGACTCCCAGAGCCTCGGCGGTCTGGATGGTTCTCTTCATGTGGCTCGTCCACACCTTGAGGTCACAGATGTTCTGACCCTTGATGAAAGCTGCCAAGGCGCTTGCGTACTGGAGAGAATGAAGGCTGAACTATAAACTTTTGTGTTTGGATAAAGAGATGGAACTCTTTGCCGTCATCTCATCAGCTCACCTTCTGGCCCCGGGGGGAGAGGCCCGAGTCGCCGCCGATGCGACCTAAAAGGTTGAGCTCGCTCTCTCCGTGACGGCTCAAGTAGATGGATCTCGGCGTGACGTGGATGTTCATGAGGTAGTAGACGATCCTGCTCTGAATGTGGTCCTGGACCCGGTTCACGAGGTACCTACTGCCCACATCAAAGATCTTGATGTAGGAGAGCTTCCTGTTCAAAGTCACGAATTTGTCAGAAAATAAGCAAGGGGGGAAACAACCCATTTCACTTTAGTATCAAATGCCGAAGAAAAACATTTTGGGTACTGACCTGTCTCTCTCATCATCTATAGGCATGTAACTGGCCCTGTAACACTCGATGCGCTGGGTGAAGTCCTCCATGGCATCATCTATGTCACGGTCCAAGTAATCTGGACTTCCAGATTTCACTTGCTGGAAAAGAAAAGTTTTGACTTTTGACTAAAAAAAAAAAAAAAAAAAAAGAAAACCACCTGTGAGTGATGAAGGTGCATCTCACCTTGATGTTCTCCGTGATGATCTCTGGGTTCTCACAGATTGATTCCACAAAGAAAACCTACGTAAGAACAAATGCAAAAGTTGGATTTCTTAAATTAAATGTTAACCTCTTGTGATCACGTGTTTGTGGTTTGACACTGGGAAATAAACTGAATCACTTTCGTGATGAGAAAAGATTGAAATTAGCTTCGTACCTGCCTTTTAGTTATAAAGCAATGGCGAGCAGCAGTTAGCTTAGCAACAAGATGGAGTCTTAACCCCCACCCCTACCCCCAGATAAAAGCACAGGTTGCCATTTTTTACACCATTTTAAAGATTTTAACTATGGTTGATTTTCTTAACCTTGTGTGGAGCCTGGAAACTATTTCAACCTGCTACCAGTCCTGATGCTAAGCTAAGCTAACTTCCCACTGGCTGCAGCCTAGTGATGGATGGATGGATGGATGGACGGATGTGGTACTTGCCTTGTAGCCCTTCTCCTTTGCGAAGCTGATAATGATCGCCCTCCTCTCCCTGGTCGTGTTGGTAGCATCGAACACCTGGACCGGATGGGACGCAGGTGTTAGCGACGACACAGCGACGGGATGTTTGGAAAAATTTACACAAGTCAACAACTGTTGGTCAACAATGAAGCATGTGAACTCTTCTGTTACACATTAAATACAATGACATGAAATTTAAGGAAGATGGTACTTGCGCAAAAAATGGGTCAAGCTGCAAAAACAACAGAACCTAAATTTCCCACAATGCAACTCTCCGTCTCCAAGCCCGACACACTAGGGAAAGTCTCAGTCGTCCTCTTACTCACGGCTACTTGTCCCTGCTCCTTGTTGAAGTAGGCGGCGACGTCTTTGAGGGCGGCGGCTGCACAGGCCCTGAGAGCGAGATTACGCGAAACAAGCGTGAGCGAGCGATGGCCGTGACGCGCCAAGATCGCACAACTGCGCATCCTTACTTGCGGATCCTCATGGCCTCCTCGTTATCAGGCTTAAAGAACTCAAAGTTCTTGTAGATCTTGACGGCCTCCCTTCGGTACTGGCCCACGTTAAACACTGAGGGGAAAAACACGAGGTTATAATCAAACATACCTTCATTTTTTACATGCGGCTGTTAAAGTGAGGAGACCGTGTGAACACTGACTTTTTGTAGGAACTCCGATCCAGTTCAGGTAGCGGGTCAGCTTCTTGGAGATGTATGTCTTCCCCCTGGCTGGCAATCCCACCATCACAATCATTGTAGGGGAGTTACAGAACTGAGGCACCGAGGCTGAGGTGGAAACAAACGCACACACACACACACACAGCAACACAAAGCAAACGGTTAAAGGAGGCTGGAGATGTTGAGTTTACAACGTTACTGCTGCTGCACATGTGAGCTTCAGAGGATCGAATGCAATCCAGAGTCTCAAACAGCTGTGTGTGTGTGTGTGTGTGTGTGTGTCTGTCACTGCCAAGGTAATCTTCATTAAGAGCTCTGCGGTGCAGCTCAGGTGTCGTTTGCCTGCTTGTCTTTGGCAGCACATCTTGACACAGAAAACCATCCAACCAGCGACGCACAACCTCAGACAAACACACACACATGAAGAAGTTACGACAAATTAAAAAGCCGTTTGCCAACTGCCAGAGAACAAGAAAAGAAAACTTGTAGTTGAGTCGATGCTCCTCTGCGAAAACAACCGGAGCAGCGCAGTGGGACTCAAATGGTTCCTGATCTCCAGGTCTGCAGGTAGTTCCAATCACATGATGCCCCCCCACCCCCCAGGTGTAACAATTCTTAACGCACAAACCTACATAAGCCTCAGCTCAGACTGCAGCACCGCTCACGTGACGTCCTAACACAAACTTATATCCTTTAACACGATCTGAAACAGTGCGTCTCTGTTGTTGCGCTGCTCTGTCTATCTGTGTGTCTGTGTGTGTGTGTGTGGGGGAGTGTTGCAGGATTGTCTGCCAGTTTAGTTGCAATGCCCCCCCCCCCAACTTGAATGGAGTGTGCTGCGTCAGCCAAACGCTCAAAAGGACCACGTCACAGCGGGACAGAGGGACAACTCTGACCTGGTTTGGTCCAGTCTGGCTCGCTCTCTCAGAGTGCCCACCCCCCCCAACACAAACACACACACACACACACACACACACACACACCCCGCCCCATCCTGGCCCGAGGAGGGGGGTCCGAGCTGCAGGCCCAGCGCATCAACGGCCCGACACTTCCTCCGTGCCTCGAAACCAAGAACCCGAGTCCGAGCGGCGGGAGAAGAAGCAGCGGCGTGTCGACGTGGTTCTGTTGGCGCCGACTTACATCCCCTCCTGCGGGTTGGGTTGCAGCCCGTCCACGGAACCCAGATCTTCAGCAGGGGAGTCTGCGTAAGAGCCATGAGGAGGAGGAGGAGCTCAGCTCTGAGTCCTGTGTTGTGTGTGCTTCACTGAGCACTACCTACTGCAGGTCAGCTGACGGTTGCCAAGGAGAAGTGGGGTGGGGGTTGGGGTGGGGGTGGGGGGCAGCCTTCCATGTGCTTCCCTGTTTCATGATGTAAGGAGGCCTGTTGGCGTCCAAACCCGAACCCCCGGCTCATCGACCCGGCAGAGTCTGAAGCCGTTTGTTGATTGGGAGCGAGTTGAGCGGCGGTTACTCTTTCTCACCACTAGAGGGCGGCAGGAAACCAAACCTGAGCCGCGGCCTCCGTCGTTGTTGTTCGCTTCACTTGTTGTTTTGAGCTTTCAGAAAGTGGGTTTGTTTAAATTCAAATAAGCAGGTCGTTAGCACGGAGGCTGATGGAAACTGAGCGTAAATAATTCAAACTGCACCACGTAGGTTTTTATGGAAAAATCACAATTTCAGTTCAAAGTAAAAAATAATACTGCGTGGAAATACTCTGAGTGGAAAAAGTGCAGCATTCAAAACTTTACTTCAGGGAAAGTACTAAAGCTTCAGCACCAAAAGGTACCCAAGTACTATGCAAAAGTACACTACAAGTATCATACAAAATCCCCAATTCTGAAAGAAGTGTATCATTGTGTGATAAATACTGATGTGTGTATCACTTTAACTCTGTGTGACAACTGACGTGGGACCTGGACGTGGAAACTTTGAGAAATAGTTTGAAGTCCTAGAAAATGTAAACACCTGCACCCAGAAAAACCACCGCCACTCTTCTCACAGAACTGTGATAATCTAATAATCTAATCTCTCACAAATGTTCAATCTGACTTTAATTAAAACCGCTTCAGCAACTGTACTCGGTTACTTTCAGCAACTGGATATAAACTGAGAGCTTTGACTTGGGATTGGCCAATTTTTCCTGTTTTGGGATCAGTGCACGTGGCGAGGACAAAACACCGGCGCGGGGGCACGGGGCACGGCTCTTTACTGGTCTCATAAAGCCGCTCCCGATCGTTATCGATCATTATCAATCGTTATCAGCGTCTCTGTAAACAGCTGAGTGCGTTTGCAGAAAAGCAACGATTCGATCCACCTGAACGTTGGTCGCTCGTGTCCGCCTGTCTCTCTCTCAACACGCATGGCTGCATCGAGTCCGGCAACACATGGCGTCTATTTTTACCCGCTCGCTCGGCCTGAACGTACAGGATCTCCGATATCTCTCCCCCGTCCTGGTCCTCTCTGGTCGTCGGTGAGCTCACCTGCGCTGTCGCACCTGCGGCGCCTCACGTGTTCCAGCTGGGGAAGCTCCATTCCGCGCCACGCTCCGGCTCCGGGGCGCCCTCCGCACAAATCGAACCCGCAGGATTATGTGGCCGGCGGCAACGGGAGCTACACTCTTTTTAAAGAAACTAAACCCGTATGCCAAAGTATTCTCAAGCTTACCACTACCCCCCCACCCCACCCCACCCCTCCCCTGCAGGCCTTCTCCCACTGCGACACATGGACATATGATAGCAGCACACTGGGCTTGTCCTTTAATGTTTGCCAGGGCCAGAGTTCACGACGTACACGCACAGCCAGAGAGCAGCAGCGCCGGGGCTGGTGCAAAGGTCGCGCACAAGGAGACCGCTGTTGTTTGTTGTTGTTGTTGCTGCGCGGGGCGGTGCGAACACAAAACACTGACCCCGGAAGATGCACAACATGACTTGTAATCGTGTCTGGTCCCCAAGTATACTCTAACCAGACATGCAGTACACATGTCAACTAAAATACGACGTAGAGAAAGACCTCCACCAACAGCGAGCAAGAGGTCTTGGCCTCTTGTAGTGTTTTTGTGGGTCAATACGCCCCATTCTTTAGCATGACTCACATCCCATACAATGTTTTATCATCACAGTATGCAGTGAGCAAAAAGATTGGCCTGCTTTACCTTTCGCCACAACACGTGGCATGTTGTGTTTTACTGCCAACCAAAGCTACACACTCCTTAAGATTTAATACTTATTTTGGTGTCGCTCACGGTAAAACGTAACCGTGCGTCGCAATAAGCTCTTTGCCACCGGTTACATGTGTTAAGATGGCGGGGTTCCCCTTGACACTCTTATATCCTTTAACCAAATGGATCACACCACTCTTTCCCACTGGTTTGACACCAAACATCCAGAGCTGAGCCTTTGTACGCTGCAGACGATACAGAGGACTGCCACTCAAAGGGAGGAGAAGGGAGTTTGATTAATGGCTGACGTAAGGTATCCTGGACATGCCAGCTAATGTTGACTCAGAGGTCAAAGTTCTTAGACAGACTGGAGACTAAGATACTCGGCCAGCTCAGCACTTTTCAATAAAGACAGTTTTTAACTCAGCAGTGTAACAGTAACTACACATTTTTCCTCATTCTCACCAAGTATGTGTGTGAAGGAGAGACAGGGGAACAAAGACATCCTCGTCAAAAATTGTTCAACAAAATGAGTCACTTTGGTGTGCAATGGTGCAGAGCAGGGGCTCCACTGCAGATGTATTTGAATGCATTGGACCTATCAGCACCTCAGTTGCATTTTACTATTTCTGTGAGATTCTGCAAGTGAATAAAAAAGATCTCCCGGTGGTGTTTGGGTAGAAAAGTAAGAAAAACACCACCCCAGCCTGGTCAGGGTGGTGGGGGTGGGGGGTCTGGGTTAGGATTGTTTGGATGAACAGGCAGGTTCAGTCCCATGTTGAGTTATACATTCACTTGGATTTCAACCAGGGGCTGGGCAGGACCCCTGCACGGTAACCTGGACCCGCTCATTCCTCTGGGTTTGGACGAGAAGTCACGGAGACTGAGGTGAGGACTGATATTTTATCTGTTTTTACTTTTTAATGGTTGATGTGGGTTTTCATTTACAGATTATTCATGTTTTTTAAATCACAGAATTAGTAGATAAACTGCAGAACAGCTTCAACCGTATAATTTTTTGCTGCTTTACTGTGACTACCTAGTGCAGTTTTTTGTTGTTTTTTTTTTTTTTTTTTTGTTTTTTTAAATCGAGCTTTTGCGTCCTGTTTTTCTTGACACCTGTTCTAAAACTGATGCTTCGGTGCAGCTCAATCAGATGCGTTGACTCTGCCACATCCTGTGTGATGTGTTTCGCAACCGCCTGTGGTTTTTCCATGTAGGCCAGTTTAAGATGTGGCATACAATCACGTATGATTCTGGTTCCTGCAGTGTTTTCTGCCGTTAGGTCTGTCTAATTTAATTTAAGTCAAGTAATCTGTGACAAAGCTGTAACAACTTGTAACAAGACTACCTGCTTAATCAATGTTAATCAACTGTTATACAACATGTGCATGTGTAAAGTACACCAGGACTTTGACTTGGGTAATTGGTTGTTGAACATTAATTAACAGTTCCAAGAAAGAGAAAAAAAACACAACAGAACAGATTCTGAACTAAGATGAAAATGGAGTAGATGTTCAGATTTAGAAAAACAAGGTACACTGTGTGGCAGTCTGTGTGTGGTGTGTTCATGGTTGTATATGGAAACATTTGGGAAAGGCAGGGAACCGGGGTCAGCTCCAGAATGTCATAAGGCCTCGGGAGGGTAAAAGGTATTACACATGGGCCTCATTTGGCATTTGAATTACTGTTCAGAGGTCAGTTTGTATGCAGCACCAGGTGCAACGCTTTGACTGACATTTATCTGCTACAGCTCGCTAACACAACAAACGTGTTAGCACAAACTTGTCAGTCAGAAACCGCAGCTGCTATCCATTACTAACAAATTCAGTTTACACGCCGTACAGGAAGGGATAAATTAACCGTCTGTGCCAAACCACCAGGGGGGCAGCACACGGTAAAGGCAGATAACATTAGCACATATTGAATTCCTGCTGTTTGCTTGCTGCATGAGTTAGCAACAAAAAAGCCCACCCATTCTACTCCTATTAGCAATGCTAACCTGCACGAGAAGTATGCAGTTTACCACCAAAATACACCAAAGACTAGCCAGTATGCTAGCTAGCCAGTTAATTACTAGTGTTAGTTTATCACTGTCACACACCTGATGAAAATGCAGGACCCTGAAAAGATTGCTAGATGCTAATAGATAGTTTTGCAAGGTGAGCACGTAACACGTAATCATATCAACGGCATTAATGGGAGACCCACACATAACATAAGTGCAAAATCATGAATCCAAATTGATGTCCTGTTCCATGATTGAGGGATGTGTAAATGGGCAACTGTTTGCTGAAACTATGACAACTTAGGATAATTGTATGGGAGATAATATGTGAAGTATTTCTTTAGGATAAACATTATATAAACTGCAGCTATGGTTCAGTAAACTATGCGTCTCTTCTTCAGTGATGGGGGGTCTGGCGTTCATCCTGCTGTTTGCAGCGACGCTGTCCTCCAGTTGCGATGGTGGAAAGGTGTTGGTTTACCCTGTGGATGGAAGCCACTGGCTGAACATGAAGATCCTGGTGGAGGCGCTTCATTCCCAGGGTCATCAAATCACGGTGTTACGTTCCTCCACCAGCTGGTACGTCTCTGAACTCTCACCCCATTACACCTCCATCACCATCACCCAGGAGCAGTCCCAAAACCTGGAGAGCCAAGCCTTCATGACCTCTTTCCTGAAGAAGTCAATAGAGATCCGTCGGAACAGAGGTTCACTGTGGGCCTTTCTGGAGTTTTACAGGAACCTTTTCAAGATGATAGCAGAGAACCAGGAAGTTGTGGCAAAACTGGTTATCACCATCTTTGAGAACAAGACCCTGGTTAAGGAACTGAGGGAAACTGCATATGATGTTTTTCTGACTGACCCTGCATTTCCAGGTGGAGTGCTGTTGGCGCACTACCTTCAACTTCCCCTGGTTTTCAATGTGCGCTGGCTTTTCAATGGCGAGGCGCACTTTGCGATCGCTCCTTCCCCTTTATCCTACATACCACAGTTGTTCTCTCATTACTCTGACAAGATGGACTTTTTTCAAAGAATCAACAATATAATCCGTCATAGCATAATAGTTTATATGTACCACTATGTCTCAAATCCACCCTATCAGGCCGTGTGCGATCAGTATTTTGGAAAAGATGTCAGCGTCATGTCTCTCATCCAGGGGGCAGATATCTGGCTGATGCGGGTCGACTTCACATTCGAGTTCCCTCGGCCAACAATGCCCAACGTCGTTTACATTGGAGGATTCCAGGGTAAGCCATCAAGGCCCCTCCCATCAGATTTAGAACAATTTGTGCAGAGTTCCGGTGAACATGGGGTGGTCATCATGACACTGGGGAGCCTGCTGAGCGACCTTGGCCCAGACATATCAGAGATCTTTGCCACAGCCTTCAGTAACCTCCCCCAGAAGGTAGTGTGGAGACACATGGGTAAAAGACCAGCGACACTGGGAAACAACACCATTCTGGTGGAATGGCTGCCTCAAAATGATCTACTAGGTCACCCTAAAACAAAAGCTTTTGTCACACATGGGGGCACCAACGGCATCTACGAGGCTATCTACCACGGTGTCCCCATTCTGGGCATTCCTCTCATCTTTGACCAGCATGACAACATGGTGCGTTTGAAGGCCCGGGGAGTAGCTGAGATTGTTGAAGTGACAACTCTGGATGTTGAATCTCTGACAAGTGCTCTGAAGGATATTCTAGACCCAGAAAGGCCCTACAAACAGAATATGTTGAAATTGTCCCAGCTTCATCGGGACAAACCAATAGAACCCATAGACAGTGCCATTTTCTGGATCGAGTACGTCATGAGGCACAAGGGCGCAGCTCATCTGCGCACAGACTCATACAAGTTGCCATGGTATGCCTATCACAGTGTAGATGTGATGGCAGTTTTGGTGGCATTTGTTCTGCTAATCCTTGCATTCATTTGGATTTCCTGCACATGTCTCATCAGACATTTCATTTGGACCAAGAGGTCAACATCAAAGTCCAAAAGTGAATAGACAACTTGATGGCAAATACAAACCTGAGGCTTTAAGAGTGAAATTCTTTAACACTTGTAATATGTTCAAATTATGTTTTTTTTATTGTTTCAAAAAATATTCAAAACAATTTCATCAACTTTCATTATGATGATAATGTTCTGCAATGTAAGCAATTAATTAGTTTAACTATATTATGCCATTTTTCTCTTTCAATGAATCATTAATTTGCATGTTGCAATGGCTAGGAGGATTACAGAAGTTACAAAAGTAAAGACAATTTATTATCCATGATAACATTTTCAATTTAAACTGAATTTACAAATAAACATTAGGCATGGGCTAATTGGATTATGGAAGGCAGTTAAAAGATTAATTTTCAAAGAATTACCACATAACCTGTTTTCTTGTGTTAAACTTCAGAGGTAATTTGTGTCACAGGCACACAACCAGAGTTTGACCGAAAGCAACTGTTGGATAACCGACGAGTTCGCTGGAGCAGCTGTCTGAGCTGAGCAGGGATTGCTTCATTTCCATGGAGGTAAACCAGAGGGTTGAGAGCACTGTTCAGACACACAAGACCACGACTGATCTGATGAGAAATGTAGACTCTGTCAGCCCAGTCGTGGCATATCTTCTGCTTGGACAGAACTCTTGACCAGAGGTTTAGGTTCTTGAATACATGATAGGGGATGTAACACACAGAGAAGAGAAGGATCAAAATAAGCAACAACTTCAGACTCCTCTGTGTCTGTACTTTGTCGGTTCTCTTCATTGTCCATAAAGCCACAGCCATGTGTCCGTAACAGCCCAGTGTGATGAGGAGTGGGATACAAAACCCACTGAGTGTCCATCCAAGACTGTATTTCAAGTAATCCACAACAAATACTTTAGAGGTGGTTTCGTAGCATTTCCCAGGCTTGTCTCTAAACGTCTTGGTGAAGAACATGTCTGGGAGACTTTGAACAGCCACCAACAGCCAAACCATGACTGAGATAGCCACAGAGTGACTGATCGAAATTCTTCCCATCATTCTCACTGGATGAACAATAGCCAGGTACCTGTACACACTGATACAAGTCAGGAATCCAATGGTGCCATATAAATTCAAGTTGAAGCAGAATCTTGTTATCTTGCAGAATGTGTCTCCAAAGATCCATTTACTCCCCATGAAGTGGTACACCACCAGGAAAGGCAGTGTGAGCAGATACAAAAGATCTGAGAATCCAAGGTTCAGAACAAACACATTGATGATCTTTAGAGTCTTCCATTTTTGCAGCAAAGACTTCAACCCCCATCCATTAGCTACCAGGCCAACGATGAACACCAAGATGTAAACAGGAGGCAGGAATCTGGCAGTAAAGTCAAAGCTGACACGAGGACAAGATGTGTTATTCATTGTCTTCTGGACAGCTATCGCTAAAGTTCCCCTTTCTCTGTGAGTTCTGTCAGAGAATGTGAGAAGTGAAAAACTTCTTTTCTGTCTTTTTGTTCAAGGGACTTCCTGTTAAGGCTGATCTTGAACTCCCTTTCACATGACTCATGAATAATGTGGGCAAAACACCACCAGAAGACGCAGTGTGAGCAGATACAAAAGATCTGAGAATCAAAGGTTCAGAACAAACACATTGATGTTCCCCAAATTCTTCCATTTCTGCAGCAAAGACTTCAACCCCCATCCATTAGTTACCAGGCCAACGATGAACACCAAGATGTAAACAGGAGGCAGGAGTCGAGTCGATGCTTAATGTCACACAGGAGGTTTTAGTCATGTTGTCTTCCAAAAACATGTTAGCATGAAATGCTTTCCTCTGTGGATGATCTGTCTGATAAGCTGTCAAAAAAAATGTATCTACTGCTTATACAGTCAAGACTTCCTGAGTGAAGCGATTCAGATGAGAGCGCCCAGATAAATCATTGCACAACATCTCATGTGCAGCGCATGTGCGTGTAACCCAGTGCTTCTCGATTATTTTCTGTAACTCGGAAGAAGAAAACAACTCGCCCAACTCTCCGCCGCGACTATAAATAGTATCATTTGTCTATAAAATTGTACACCTCTGCATAACATTGTATCCTTATTAGCAAAAAACAAAAAAATAAAGAAATAGAGTTTAATTTACAAAAAGAATAAATGTATTAACATTTTTTTCATGCTGTCTGCTGACAGCATTTTTTCTCGTCTCCCACCGTAGTCACGGTGAAGCCAAGCGCTAAATACGCTTCATCATATTTCCTCGTCTTAGCTTTCAGGTGATTCTGTTTTGTCTCATTATCTCTGTCTTTCTTTTCATACCTGTTAAAAATGTTTCCATGTTGTCCCTTAAAGATTTATATACTGCACTTCGCAAAAATAACCCTACACACTTTGACTACGAGAGCGCCACTGCCAACTATTGTGCAATTGCACTTAAATCGAGCACGGCAAAAAAAAATAGCATGTTCCCCAGGTCACACGCGCCCCCCCACTATTTGAGAAGTACTGGTGTAACCTCAGCACACTTACCTGCTTGTACACAACCACACTGCTACTATGAATTCGTCAGGTCCTTGCAGGTTTATGGTTTGTGCTTTTGTCTTATCAACATCTTTCTTAAAAAAAAAAAAAAACCCTCAACATTATCTCTGGTGTCTTTACTTTTACACCTTATCTGCTAATTTGGGTAATATATGATTCACTGACCTGCCCAGTTTGTGTATGTTCAGCTCTCCTGTATCATACTCCTGTACATGGGGCACATCTTTTACCATCAAACTCACATTTTAAATGCCTTTACTCATTATCTCGCATGCAAAAACATCAGATTTCCACAGTCAGGGAAACGTAAATGGCCTAAAAGTCGACAGCTGATGTAAAATAGGCTGTAGTTCTACAGGTAGTATTGTTTGATTAACTTTAAATAACCAACTCTGGTTCCTGTACGAAACACAAAAGAAACAGGAGCTTACCAGGAATACATGTCCTTATGATTTAAGCCCTGTTAAAAGTCAATGGGATCAATTATCGTTCTAAAAATAGCTTTAATTCAGAGCAACACTTCACTCCAAATACAAGTCAGGAGTTCAGTTGCACCTCAACCTGCAATGGCTGCGATTGACCACACGGGGGAAGCAGAAACATCGTCACCTTTTGAGTCGATGCGGCGGCAGCGTGAACAAACGGATGTTAATTCAAACACCCACCGGGCACCAAACAACGGCGACCACAAACAATGAACCTGGGACGCTGACGCGCAGCAGCGGGTCGTTCAGGTGATAATCCTCCCGCGGAGGCCTCTCATACGACACCTTGACACGTGACACACCTTTAGCGTTCATTGGATCAGGTACAGCTGCTTTTAAATTAACCCAGACATACACGTTGATCCGAACCCTTATCTGTAGCTTGAATATCTCATCCGTGACCCACTTGGTAGTAAAAGCGACCCAAAGAAAACCACATTGTGTTTGTACTCACAGGTTGATGTGACGCCACCTGAAGCGCGGGAGCGTTAAAGTCGCGCGACAGACGAGAAATGGCGGCGGTTTTTCAGCGGTTGTCCGGCCGAATACTGCAGTAGCCCAGAAAGACATGGCGCTGTGGTTGGTGTCAACGGTTCTACATCGCGGGGGTTTAACTAAATTGGACGGAGAAAGAAAACGGGAGACGCTTCAGTGGCCATTTATCGCGCTTGTATCTGTGCGCGGATCCACCCGCGGACTCCATCTTGGAAACGACCGGAAAAAACATTTCGTACCTGCCGCGGAGGTGGATCCAAGCGATCCTCCCGCCCTCTGATGGAACTCCGCTTAGTGATTGGATTGTCATTATCCAATCAGATTCAGGATCGACATATAATATATGCGGTAACGTCAGGGTGGAACTCCGCTTTGTGATTGGATTGTCATTATCCAATCAGATTCAGGATTGACCTATAATATATCTGGTACCTTCAGGGTCAACCTCAGAGTGTGGGAACTTTGAGTGCTCAGATTTACACGCAGTTATCTGCTTCGTGTCGGAGCGCTCCTTCTTTCATACTATCTTTGTGTAACCTCTTTTTGTTGTTGTTGTTTTTTACAGGTATAAATCTTCTCTACGTGTGCACATTTTTAAATAAAGACAAACCTTTTACAACTTTACTTTCTTATTTATTTAACAGGTTTACAAAGGTTTATTTACAACTACAATTTCTGCAATCTTTTTCCATAAGCGACACGGTGTGTTGGGCCTTCCGTGGTTGCGCAGTTTGCTGTAAACTCGTCATCACAGGCCTTTAGCTCATTTGTAAACACATTGTTTTGTCACTGTGCATGCAAAATGGCTTCCTGCACCCATGATGTGCGGTAAACACAGTCTTGTGGTAGACTTCAAACAACCTGCATCCTGTAGTCTACAACTTCCTTTGACAAAAGCAATAAATCATGCACAGCCTTAAGAGTTTTTATCTAGCGTGTAACCACATAAAAACACACGAGGTGTAACCTTGAGCCAGTACAGTAAATATGCTGTAGTTGCAGATGATGCAATAAAATACAAATGGTAGAATTTGTACGTGTCAGACAATTTACTCCAGGGCAACTTGAGTAGTGATGAAAGTGTCCATGATGGCTTGACGAGTTCGCTGGAACAGCTGTCTGAGCTGAGCAGGGATTTCTTTATTTCCATGGAGGTAAACCAGAGGGTTGAGAGCACTGTTCAGACACACAAGACCACGACTGATCTGATGAGCAATGTAGACTCTGTCAGCCCAGCCGTGGCATATCTTCTGTTTGTACAGAACTCTTGACCAGAGGTTTAGGTTCTTGAATACATGATGGGGGATGTAACACACAGAGAAGAGAAGGATCAAAATAAGCAACAACTTTAGGCATTTATGTTTCAGTACCTTGTCACTGGTTTTTGCAGAGCAGAGAATGACAATCATGTGTCCGTAACAGCCCAGTGTGATGAGGAGTGGGATACAAAACCCACTGAGTGTCCATCCAAGACTGTATTTCAAGTAATCCTCAACAAATACACTGGAGGTGGTGTCGTAGCAATTCCCAGGCTTGTTTCTAAACGTCTTGGTGAAGAACATGTCTGGGAGACTTTGAACGGCCACCAACAGCCAAACCATGACTGAGATAGCCACAGAGTGACTGACCGTTATTCTTCCCATCGTTCTCACTGGATGAACAATAGCCAGGTACCTGTACACACTGATACAAGTCAGGAATCCAATGGTGCCATATAAATTCAAGTTGAAGCAGAACCTTGTTATCTTGCAGAATGTGTCTCCAAAGATCCATTTACTCCCCATGAAGTGGTACACCACCAGGAAAGGCAGTGTGAGCAGATACAAAAGATCTGAGAATCCAAGGTTCAGAACAAACACATTGATGTTCCCCAGTTTCTTCCATTTCTGCAGCAAAGACTTCAACCCCCATCCATTAGCTACCAGGCCAACGATGAACACCAAGATGTAAACAGGAGGCAGGAATCTGGCAGTAAAGTCAAAGCTGACACGAGGACAAGATGTGTAGTTCATTGTCTTCTGGTAAGCACTTACTGGATTACAAAACCTGCACCTGCACTGAACGTCTCCACAGATAGAAACTAGATAGATCCTCTTTTGAAACGCCCATGCTATGTTCAGTGTTTCTGCTACCGTCAGTGCTCAGGAAATGATGAAAAAATTGCTGCTGTCATGGTGGGTTGTCACACCCCGGGTAAGAGAAGCAGTGAGAGAATATGTGATCAAGACCAGGTGGACAAGGTGGGGGGAAGAAAATAGGTTGGAAAATACTAGAGGGAGATGAGGAAACAAGGAGGAATGAGGAAAGAGAGTAAACAGCACAAAGGGGGATACAATAACTGGAGGGAATGGACTGGGATGAAACCAGCAGGGGCATGAGAAACAGGTGTACAGGGAATGACCAGCAACTGGGAGGTGGAACAAGAGGAAAGTCGAGCCGAGTATGGCAGGAGATAAAAGTGGTGAAATCGAGACGAGCTAGTTTGATTATTTTTTTTCCCCTTTAAATTGAAAATATAAAACTCATGTAAACTGCTGAGCCCCAGTAACTCGTCTTCTGAAGCTGTATGTTACCAGTCATACTACAAATCATTTTAATAAACCTTTATGAATAATCATTAATTATTGTTGACAGGTATTATTTTGTCCAGCCTATTCAAATGGAAGGGCAGCAAAGTGAACGCGGTTTGAACACAAGTGGAACATTACAACCAGAATTTATTACAGGCCTGTTGGATTAGACTGTGTTAGTTTCAGCTACAGTAGGCGCGTCTAATAAACTACCAACTTATATGACAACATGAGCACAGACGGCTGTTATAAGTTTTTTGTGGCCAAACCCCTCTGAAGGAAATGATCTCATGGTTTGGAAGAAGTTGACAGGATGTTCGCTGAATCTACAGATGTGATGAGTTGCCATGACGTTCAGATTAGGATCCGACTTAACACCTCCAACGCCAAAACCCGATCAAAGGGGGTTTCTGGACCCTGGCTGTGACGCGCCTCATGTGGTTATGAAAACAGAAATAGTTCATGTTTCAACGAGCAAGAGGAAGGAGAAATGATGAAGTGAAATGTTGGGAGTCTGTGGTTACTGTAATGAAATTAAAATATATATATATATATACAGTATATATAAATCAAAAACAGCAACAAAAAACACACACACACACATTGGGAGTAAAACTGCAGAACACAATGTAAAATATGGACATTTTTTTCACTATACATACGCGAGACATCGGTCCCGAATTATTTACAACAAATACAGAAAAAGAAGAAAGAAGTGCAACGTCGTCCGACAACAAACACACAAACTACATCAGATCTGTCAACACAAAGGCTGGAGTCATTCTGTGGGATTTCTGTCAAACACGTCCTTTTAGTTCCTATTCTTTAATACGCACACGGCCCGACTGATTGTAACCATCTTTATGACCAGATTAAACTCACAGTCATTTGTCATCAACTCATAATTTAGTTTCATAAAGTCTCGTCCTGTCTTTGAGCTGCGTACGACATCTCACATCTAATTGTTTGGAAAGATCAGACTCCAACTTCAACCCTAAAGAAGTGGAAAAAGTCAACAGTGTTTTGTTTGGTTTGATCGCATCACACCTCGATTTCTGTGACGTCCTTTTCTGTCTGATTTTAATTTAACTGGACATGTTGACGTATGAGACATACACCATCTTAAATCTTAATCTTACAGGATTTATCGTCGGGCTCTCTGGGAGGAAGAGTCTCGGAGGAGTCAAATCAGTGCACATCTTCTAAAAAATAATCTTAAACCCACTCGTTTCCTCATTTCTTCGCTTCCTTAACATTTAATTCATGAGTTACACACTTATTTACCCCCTGCTTATATATTATGGTCTGTTTCTGCTTTTTGAAAAGTGCGACACACTGTGAACGGAGTTCGCTTGATGGATGGATTCTGATTGGTGGAAAAAAAACGGCAAGGTAACAACACCCCGAGGCGGAAGAGGACGATGAATAAGTGCAGACCGAGGTCGTCCACGTGCTGACATCAGCGATCGTCCCGACTCAGTCACAGTTTTTATCTACAACCATCAGCTTCTCTCTCGCGGCCCCGTCGATCGGACGACGCCTGACGGGATCCGCCCGGCGACAACAGAAGTTTTTCTCTCACCCCGGGTCGCGCTGAAGTCTTAGCTTCCCGGCGCAGCGCTTGTCGGGGGCCCCCATCAGGGCCGGTACCCCCACAGGGCGGGGTTCCTGAAGGGCGCGTAGGGGCAGCTGCTGTGACACACGCACGAGTGGATCATCATCACGGCGCGGCGCAGCAGGCGGCCGGAGGGGCAGCGGAAGGTCACCTCGGCGGTGGAGGTCTGGTAGGGCGTGCAGCAGCGGGCGTCGCCGCACAGGCCGCAGTAACGCAGCTGGTAGGCCCGGGTGCTGTAGCAGCCCTGGTGGACGAGCCGGATCGGCCCCGGTGACGCGTAGCTGGCCTGGCACTGCCCCTGCTGCCCCCACTGGGGGTAAGAAAAAAAAAAAAAAAGGATTTTACAAAGGCTGTAATTCACTGAAGTGAAATCAGATCAACGATCTGCACAGCAACCGGCTGAGAGAGACAAATAAATCAGGATTGGGTCCTGCTGCAGGGACACCAGACTTCATAATAAAAGTCTTGTCTCTCTTTAAGTGCTGCTCAGCGGCTTAATTGTCGGCGTGGTTGTGTGTAAAGTGAGTGGAAATTGTGTGTTGATAAACAGTCCCTGCACCACGGTCCCTGTCTCCAGACACCGTCTGCTTCCTGTTATTGTAGCCAATCAGCAGCAACACAGGAGGAGAAGGAGCATGATGGGAAACAGTGTGTGTGTGTGTGTGTGTGTGTGTGTGTGTGAGGGCGGGGCTCACCGCCGGCGTCCCGGGGACCGGCTGACCCCCGTGGCACGGCCGCACTTTGCACAGCCGGGTCTCCATCTGCAGCTTGCAGGCGGGGTTCTGGTTGGAGACCCGGGTGGAGACCCCGGCGCCGCAGCTCTGCGAGCAAGCGCTCCACTGGGTGCTGCGCTCCACGCAGGCGGGCGAGGCGGGCAGGACCAGTTTGTTCAGGAGGTGATCCCTGGGGAGGGCGGGCCACAGCCTGTCGCTCCTCATGGCTGGATCAGAACCGGGGGAAAAACCGGAGTTGAGAGATAGACTGAAAACAGGCGAGCGGTTTCGAAAATTTTAAAGAAAGACGAATCGATCGATCGTTTTTTTCGCGGCTGTGAACGGGAGCTAGCTGCCGCGTCACGGCCCGCAGCTGCAGGTGGACCAGAACCTAAGAACCAGACTCTGAACTGAACTTGGTTACCCCAGAGAAATCGCTTCCAGTAACTGGAACCGCTCGTCTAAACATTCCCCCTCCCGGTCCAATGCTTTGGATTTCTGAGAATATAAACGTCCAAAGCAAAAAAAAAAAACTTTTATCAGGTTAGAGTCATAATAATCAGCTGATTTTCAGGCATGACGCGGCAGGATTCCTACCGGAGAACAAAATGTTCCTCGGCTTCATAATGACCCAGACGGTGTTTGTAATTCCACATGTTTTCAGAGCGGCTTCACTTTAACAGAGTCTCTACATAACTTCATATTAGCTTTAATTGTCGCGCAGCTGCGGTTTCGGTTGTTGTTATGAAACTCGGAAACTTGGTGACTGGAGACAAAAAAAAAAAAATATATGTTTTGACTTTTTCCAAAGGAATCTGGGTTATATTTGGACTTTGGGAGTTTTCCTCTGCCCGGACACACCCCAGTTTAAAAGCAAAAATGTTCCAGTAAAAACTTCCAGACGTGACCACCAGCGACAAAGCTCGCACAAAGACGAGGGAAGGATTGTGTTTCCGCGCGGACCGGTCATCGGCGACCGACAACCTGGAAAACGTGCCGTAACGATCTGGCTCTGGAGTCAGGGTCGGATTTAAAGGAATAGTTCGGCACTTTGGGAATTAGACTCAGTTTGACGATAAAACATAAAGACGCGGGACGTCCTGAGCGCGTTACCTGTGATGGCGTCCTGAATGACCGTGTTCTCCAGGTTCTCGCACACCCACTCCTTGCAGCACTTCCCCGGCAGCCGGACGTGCTGCGGGTTGGGACAGTCCGGGGCGGGGAGACGGCCGGTCAGGGCGCAGGCGGGCACGCAGGTCACCCCCCCGCCCCTGCAGCGGCACAAGGTGTCGCAGGACGGCTGGAAGGTCTGGCCCTCCTGGTAGGTGACGCCGTCCACCTGGCAGCCCAGATCCTCCCGACCTGCGCGGGGAAACACAGGTGCCGTCAGTCGCCTGACCTCACCTGCCGCCCTGGACCGGAGCCCGGGATTAAGTTCGGTGAGGGGGGGTGGACGGATGGACGGATGGGGGGCGGGCACGGCACAGGAAAACGAAATGAAAGAGGGCGAGAGGTGAGGACACAGGAGCCGCTGTCCCTGCCAGAGGTTGTGTAGTTTTATGGGAAAGCGGGCCTCTCTAAAACTGAGGACCCTGTCTGGAGTGTTGTCTCTGCAATCTATCACGCTCTGGGGGGGGGGAAGTCAGGTGTGTGTGTGTGTGTGTGTGTGGGGGGGGTAACAGGAAGAGTGTCAACAGCAGCCCTGCAAATAGAAGCTGAAACGTTTGGAGTCCTGGCTGGGCTCCGCCGCCCCGGCAGGTTGTCCCGCTTGGCTGAGTGGACTCCAAACATTAACTGTCTGTTTTTTCCCGCTCATGCAGTCTGGCTGAGGATCAGCCCCCCCACCCCACCCCCACACACACACACACACACACACACACACACTCCGCCCCCGCCCCCAAATGTAGTGGTGTGTGTTTGTCAGAGGCGGCGCTCACCGACGCACTCCCCGGGGTCTCCGGGGAAGCTGGCGCTGTAGTCGCACTGCAGCCCTCTCTGGCCGTCGCAGGGGAACCCGCGGGTGCAGGCCTCGCCCCGCTGCCGGGCGCACACCTGGCAGCACCCGCAGCCGTCCGGCACCAGCGGGACCCCCGCCGGGCACCGGGGGGCCGGCGCGGGGCAGAGGCAGGGCCTGTCGCACAGCTGGCACAAGACCTGCGGCGGGGACATTTTGGTACGGGAGAGAAAAACGTTCTCAGAGAGCGAACGCCGGTCCAAACCACAGTTTCCAATTACACGCGCCCGACGGAGCCAGAACGCAGACGAGACCCGGACGGGCCCGGTCTCACTGAACCGGAGCAGAAGAAGCCGTTCGACACATGTTCTGCCCGGCGACACAATCCATTACCGTCAAACACACACACACCCCCTCACACGAGGACATTAAGATACGTCATCTGTCGAGCCAAAGTGCCAAGATACCGTCTGGTTCCAATTTCTTTCTTTTTTAAAACAAATGTTGCTCTGAAATGAAAATACAGATGTTTGGGTTTTTGGAAGACGTTTTACACACGTCTTGTTTCTGTCCGCAAAGCGGGACTATGACGACGCTTCTCGTCTTCATTTCAAATCAAAGCAGACCAGATTTTCCAGCACACTTCAAATAAAATGAAGTAACATTTAAAAACTTTTACTTTGAAGTCTTTTTTTTCAGATTAATGATCACACTGAGCCTGAAACAGACACGAATACACATTTCAACATCTATCGAAGCAGCATCACAGGAAATCAGCATCATCCTCTCTCTCTGTCGCACACACACACACACACACACACACACACACACACAGACGCACAATCATATAGGTGAAGAAGCAGTAGCGGGCCTCACCTGTGCAGCCACGCACAGCAGCACGGCCGCGGCGCTCACCCAGTCGCACAGCAGTCGGTCCATGGGCGCTTGTGTGGCTGATGGAGCTCGCTCTGTCTCACTAACCTGGGTGCACGTGTATGTGTGTGTGTGTCTGTGTGTGCGTGCGTGCGTGCGTGCGTGCGAGTGTGTGTGTGTGTGTGTGTGTGTGTGTGTATGTGTGCGAGTGGACGGGTGCGTAGCGCGGCCGGTGCAGCTGTTTGCTAACTGCTGGTTCTCGCGCCTGCTGACATTTATAAAGTCTGGACTCTGATGTCACGGGCTGACTCCCGTGTAAACAGCCACTGGACCTGCATCAGAAATGTTTCACATTCCTCCTCCCTGCTGCCCATTTCCACACACACACACACACACACACACACACACACACACACACCTCCACCCCCCTCTCTTTCCAGTCTTGTGGCGCTCGGAGTTTACACAGCTTAACACGAGCTGAGGGGAGGAAAAATACATTAGCCCGGTTGTCTGCAAGTCAAACAACCTCCTGGCCGTGATTTAAGATGACCACATTTTTATCTCGCTGGTGTTTTCCTTAAGAGCTGCCGCTCGGTCGGATAGATCTTCTTTTGAAAGGACGGATACAGAGCGGATATTTCCGCTATCTCGTTTTGTTTTTTTAAAAATGCTCCTGAAGTGCAGCCGCCAACCGGGGGCGATTTACTTCCCTCTGGTTTTTCGCGGCGGCACGTCTGGCGGCACGTCTGGCGGCACGTCTGGCGAAACGTCGCGATTCCCCTCACGGATTCAAGCTGAAGCCTGAAGGAAACTCTCGTGTCATGCAAAACTGAGCGGGAAACGAGACCGACTCAGTGTTAGCATGCTAACATTAGCGCCGAATACAAACGGGTGCAGCGCAAAGTGCTGGTTAATCATGTCCATCCAATCACTATTCAGACGCCTCTTATTACCGCTAGAGGAAAAGTTATGAAAGTATTCAGATCCTTTAAAAATACTACATTACAAGTACTATCTGTGAAGTGTACTGTTCCACTACTGTGGATGCTATCCTGTTACGGGACTCTTAGCTTAAGCTAAGTAACTAGTACCTGCAGCCGTCTGTGGAGTAAAAAGTGAAGTATTTCCCACTGAGGTTTTAAGTGGTACCATGAAGTGACTTTCTAACTCAGAACGATCATATTGAGGTATTTCCCTGAAAACTTTCACCTGCTGGTGTTGATCAGGTCAGGATTCATCCTGCGGGGACCACGCATGTCCTGGCAGTCAATCCGACTGGTTTCCGGCGTAAATCTGGACCGAAGAGGTGGACAGACTGAATCCCGCTGCCATCCTCTGATGAAACTCCAAAAAAAATATTTATTCTACAGCTCGGTCATGTACACACAGATGCTGCGACATGGGGCCACAACATGAGTCTGAACGCTATAGCAAAAAAAAAAGACCCGCAGGCACTGAAACAGAAAGTAAGCCATTCATGGTTAAAAGAGGAACTCGGTGAGAAGTAACAATGGATTCCTGAATTTCCACGTCAGTCACTTCTCACAGAGCTGGGTGGGCAGCGAAGACGTCCAGCGTGGAGTTATTAATAGAAGGAGACAGACAGAAAGATAGAGGAGGGGAAAGTATGCGAGTCTCCGGGCAGGTGGGCTCCAGGTGGTCCGAGGCCTCACATGCAGCTTTCTCCGAAAACTACGCTTTCCTGGCCACCACCCGAGCGTTTTCCATGTTCTCCGAGAATGACGGAGGCTGGAAGGATTGCGCCGGTAACAGGCTCCGCCATAGCATGCGACGGTTTACATTACAGCTCGGTCAAATCTTACTTTGGCATTTTATTATTAAACGTAAAAAGGAGTCTGGACGTTAGAACGAATGAACTGTGCGACGAGGTCACGCTAGTCCAGCCTCATCGTGCCTGATCAATGAACGAGTGCAGTGTGAAGAGGATCTGGTCAAGTCATAACATCAACAACTGCAGCCGGTATCAGTCATGGTGAAATCATATTTGCCAACTCAAACCAAGAGAGGCTGAAAAAAAAAAAAAAAAAGGCTCCGCACATTTTTTCCAGAGTGCGTGCAGATGTTGGAGCGTTCCCAGACAGTAAAGTATCACTCTTACTGACAATGGACACTTTTGAAGACCCCCCCCCAAAAAAAAAAAAAAAAATCCTGCACAATGACCCTTATTCAGTTTGGGGTGAAATATTGTTTTGGTATGTGATGGTATGTAGGAAAAGCCCAGCGGATTCCATGTTGATTCACCAATGTGAAAACTGCCAGGCAAAGCAATGAAAATATTATTTGTCTCGAAAAAAAAAGAAAGTGCTACGAAAAAAAAAAAAATGAACCGAACCGAGCGCTGAAAGAAAAGAAAATCACTCGACCGAACGTGTCCCCGAGGAGCAAAAAACGTTGGGGGGAAAGTTGTCCAACAGAGCGGAGGCAGAGTGAAATACGATGTTGACGCTCTAATGACTCTCAGGGGTGACACATCGCTGAAGTTATGCAATTCTTAGTCACAAGTGCAGATCCTTCACATGAACAGACATGAAAACCTGCAGTTGTGTTTTCTCCACGTTTTCCACTTAAAACCAACGAGCTCTCTGAACATCCACAACAAACGCTGCCTTGACTGTGTGTAAAATATGTCAACAACCACTGGATGGATTGCCATGAAATTTTCATCAGGGTTTCATGGTTCCCAGAGGATAAATCCTGATGACTTTCTTCCTCTGGCGCCAACTTGAGGTTCACATTTTGTTGTTTTGAGTGAAACGGCTCGGCAGCCTCAAAAGCTTTGGCACAGGCTTTCATGTTCCCCTGGGGATGAACCGTAACAACTTCGCTGATGACTTTTTAGCGGCATCATCGGGTAAAATGTCGAATTTGTCAAAGTCTACGTTTTCAATTTGATTCTGCAGTTAATTTCTGACCAGTGTAGCTTCAGCAAACACAAGACCTTCTGAAACCCTGCACATTTTTAGGCTTGTGCTTTTTCTGAAAAGTACATTTTCATAACCCCCCCCCCCAACACCGTGACCTCAGCAAACCCAGACAATATTCATGTCTGCCAGTTTGTGGGTTTGGGTAATGCCAGCTAGCTGGGACTGATTTGAGCGTGACTCAGAATAAACAGGCTGCGGGCTGCGATGGCCACACATAATAGTCTAATCTTCTCCCCAGGACAATATTTGACACCTACATACCACGCAGAGCAGCTCCAAGAGCACTTGGTAATAGGTGTCTGAGGTTTTTGGCACCGTGCGCCGCTGAAAGTTACTGCTCTACCAGATCTGCAGGTGTCCTCGCGTACGAGCCACGACTGCTGGAACAGTCAGAAACGGCAGGAAAAACATGCGAGCGGCGCGCGCTCTGTAAATCAGAAAGCACGTGTGAGTCCTTTCGCCCGTGTTGATGCACTGAGTTGTATTGACTCACTATTCCAGGAAGGGTTTTGGAGGAGTAAAGTAATGACGGGCACTGCTGGATCACCACCACACCCTGCACAGGTCACTGCCCCAGCTGTCTCAATCCATTCAAAACACAATGAATGCTCAGCGTCCTGTCTGCTTCTCTTCCCCCTTCAACACACCTCAGCTCACATAGTTTCCGTCTAACATGGAGTTTTGTTTTGTTTTTTTTCTCTAAGAGTCAGCCCTGTAGATTGTCGTCTTGGCCTTGAAAACCACCGAGCTAAATGACTTTGGCACAGATTTCCCATTTATTCACTGACACACAAAGTTTACAGGACCGGTGTGTGGGATTTAGCGGTTGCTAGCCCTGAGGTTGTGGACTGTAACAAAGGGAATACCCTTCACCCATCCCTTTCCAAATGTGTGGGGGAACCTTTGGTGGCCCTCAGGTAAAATAAAGTGTGAAAAACTGTCTCAAGAACCTTTGTTTGGTTTGTCCATTGTGGGCTACTGTAGATAATATTGCGGTGCAACATGGGAGGTTTGATGGAAAAGGGCCGACCCCCTAAGGAGATACTCAAGGCTCATTCTAAGCGCATGAAAACACTTTTCAGGTGTTTACACACTGAAGAAAAGATACGTGTGAATATTAAATTCAATGTCTGCCAATAGATCCCTCTAAATCACACAAACTGCTCCTTTAATTCTTGTTCTCATTCAAGATATTCGCAGGGATCTGGACGGTAACCTGAAAGTTTTAAACAAGGTGGTCATAAAACTTTTTAAAAGGAGGAAAAAAGACAAGATGAAGTCGTGAGCGTTCAGGCAGATGGAAGTTTCCTAACATTTACATAATATAATGAATGGCAGCAAAACTACTTTCCCTGCTAAGACTTCCAGGTGTTTCCCCTGAAAACGCTCTTGTGAAACTTCAGAAGAAATCTTATAGGTGCACAGGAAGTATTCATCTTAAATTGTAGTAGGTCTAAATATATCCAAAACAAGGAACTGAGACATGATTTAATTCCACCTAACCATTCACCCAGAGACTAAATGGTAATTACGCAAATTCCCCACACCAGGAGTCTAAAAATGTCCCGGGACAGAATCGAAAACCACAAAATGGAAACATACCAGAGAAAGTGAATTTTTCGAGAAATGACTGTGCAAGTCTTTTGTGCATGTGTGTATCATTATTGTTTACGTGATTAATGTGTCAAGATGTGGTCCGGATGTGAGCAGCTACGTTAGGAGGCACACAGGCGCACACAGCCCGGGCTCTTCCGACATGGATAACTCCGGCTGCAGCCAAAATGTTTTCCCTAAAATGACACCTGGATTCCAGGCATTCCGGCTCGATGTGCGAAAATCCCACAGTGTTGCCACAGGAACACCCAGAGCCGACAATAAGGACATCGTCCTGAGCAAAGGTCAACCTCCTGACGTACACGGGGCCGAGGTCACTGCCGCTTCTGCAGCGACAAAAGACAGGCGCAGCTCGTCCAGACGCTCATTCACACCCACTCATTACGGCAGCTGCACTGACAGATGTGTCAGAAACAACTGTCTGTACGACATCACACACTCCATCAGAACCCGAAGAATGTTGCTCCGATGCCAAAAGACGACTTACTGAACACATATCAGCTTGGTCTGAAATGACATGGCTGAAAATGGGTTTTCTGAACGGTGATAATTACACTTATGTGGGAGGAGGAATCACTTTTTCATCGGAAGTTCCTCTTGGGAATGCAATGTCAGTCTGTTGCTAAGTCCAAGACTTTGCCCCCGACTGAAATACCTCAAACATTCATGGTACCCAGAGGATGTCTCATCCAGACTTGGATCCACACTTGACTTCGGAGATCCCCTTATTTTCCTTATTTGGCATTTCTGGGTTTTAAGTAACTTGTCAGGTCTTTTTTTTTGGATGGATGACCATAAATTACAGATGAATTCTGATAAGTGATCATCCCTTAACATTTCATCTAGCAACAAAATCTGGTCAAGAAGTGTAATTAGTCAAATTTGTCATCAAAAGCTTGCATATCCAGTTGACATTCCCATGAGCCTGCATTGTATTTTCTGTTTGGTCTTAATTAGCAAATGTTAACATGCTAACATGCCAAACTAAGATGATGATGATTGTAAAACAGATAAACGTCAGCATGTTAGCACTGTTTTTAATTATAGGCTACCTTGTGTTTGGCACTAATTAGCAAATGTTAGCGTGCTAACATGTTGAACTAAGATGATGGTGATCGTAAACACTGCTAAACGTCAGCATGTTAGCAATGTTTTTAGTTATACCTTGTGCTTGGTGTTAACTAGCAAATGTTAGCATGCTAACATGTTGAACTAAGATGATGGTGATCGTAAACACTGCTAAATGTCAGCATGTTAGCAATGTTTTTAGTTATACCTTGTGCTTGGTGTTAACTAGCAAATGTTAGCATGCTAACATGTTGAACTAAGGTGATGATGATAGTAAACACCGCTAAACATAAGCATGCTAGCAATGCTCTGAGGTGTATTTTGTGTTTGCTACTACTTAGCAGGTGCTAGCAGGCTAACGTGTTGAACTAAGATCGTATTCAGGGTATCCTAAACACTGCTAAATGTCAGCATGATAACACTGTTCTGTTATACCTTGTGCTTGGTGGTAATTGTTGCATGTCAACACACTGAACTAATTTGTTGGTCATGGTAGACACTGCTAAACGTCAGCATGTTAGCACTGTTGTCATGTGCTGTAAAGTCCACTGACATGTTGGATGTAACAGGGGATTTACAGAAACTTGACTCGCATTTTACCGTCTCATCACCTCTCGATTCTGGTCACTTTTTTTTTTTTTTGTCCCAGTCAAGGTTCAGGAGGTTGTTTGTGGAGAGTCGATTGCTGCAACACAGTGCAGAAATAACCTCCGGCGTACGCTAGCTGACACACCTCAACCAACAACACATCCATTTCTAGCTTTGGTTACTAAAAATAAATCAGAACAAATAAATAAGCAACAAGGGCTCGATTCATGAGGGCAGCCACTTCCTAGCATGGCACACACTGTCCTTATTTTTAGCTGAGATTGTTGCTATCTTCAGGCAAAGGAAAGATAGTCTGCAGAAAGCTGGAGACGTCTGAAACACAGGGAGACCACTGAGGATATTTATCACTGCTACTGCTGAATGTAATGAATGAACTATGGGAATTT
Source organism: Psettodes erumei (assembly GCA_016785225.1). Taxonomy (NCBI): domain Eukaryota; kingdom Metazoa; phylum Chordata; class Actinopteri; order Pleuronectiformes; family Psettodidae; genus Psettodes; species Psettodes erumei. The sequence goes on from JAFBJZ010000884.1 coordinate 50,364, forward strand.
CAGAGGAACATTTAAACTAATTTAGAAAGAATCCAGCTCACATTTACATGATTGCACGTTCTGGGAACCAGAGGAAGCAGCACAGACTTCATTCCTCATATGTCACAGACAAAGTAAACTACTCCAGTCAATTTCCAGAGACAACACCAGTGACATTTGGAGAGCGCATTGGTATAAAACAAACACGACAAACCACAAGTCTGAGATAAACAGACTGCTCTTGGACGTGTACAGTAACTAAATTACAGGTGAAATGGTTCAGTGATGGCACGAAGCAGCAGTTGCCAGTGTGTGTGGGAGTAGCCAGGATGTTCTTTTGCTTTTCCCAGTGGTAATTTAGAAGCAGCCTGTTAGCACGCGTTTAACTTTTCACGGTGTTTGTCGAATTGTTTGGGTTCCGTTTAGGGAAAAGATTCTTTGCTAATGTCCTGCGATGGGTATGTGTGTGAAGATGAGAATAAGGTGGGTGCATCACTTTCAGTACAATCGCTTTTTTCCATAATAGATACCAATGGTAAGTCATTACATCTTTGTTCTATTTAAATAGAAGTCGCAGTACCCCACAGTAACAATGCAGAAAATGTACTATCAAGTATAAGACTTGAATAGACAAATCAGTCGTTTTGCTGGACTAACACTTTGTATTTAAATTGGTTATTACCCTAAGGTGAGGTTCAGTCCTGTAAGACAAGCCAGAGGGTTTAGACACCCACCGTCATTGCACTTGCTCTTGAACTCAACACTCCTCAGATGCTTTTTTTTTTTTAAAAAGGGGTCAGCGACCTCCAGTGGACACATAAGGTAATGTCCATTAAGTTTGCCTCAAAGCTTTTGTTTTTGGGTCTCTTTCACACAGAGGAAACATTCAAAGACTCACCTTTACCTGCAGGAAGGTTGCGGTGTTCAAGGGAATTAATGAGGTCACGGGGGAACAGCTGAGCAGGTGGGCATGGGGTCAGTGACAGGAAGCACTGGGGTTTCCGCAGGGCAAGAGGTCGGGCCTGAAATGAGTGAATCAAGGCAAAACCGCGCTCATCAGGCTCTAAAAACCCAGTGTACGCTACCAGCTGTCACACCAAACAGCTGACAGACACATAGCCAGTGAACACAGCGGAGCATTTAGCAGCTAAAGAGACGGATATTTCCCTCTGGAGCCCAGAGATTGGATTTACATTCATCAGGACGCATGAAGCACAACCCCAAATGAATGCTAATGTTGCCCTGCGACTACTTGATGTGCAAATAAGCAGCTCGGGGGCCCCAAGCGGCAGGAACAATTAATTAATCCAGCTTTCACAGAATGAATAAGATTCAAATGTCCCGACCACATTTTTCCCCTCTCATTGTGGAAAAGGCTAAGGAAGTAAAAGTGGACAGTCTTTGACAGCGGGGGGGGGACTGATGACCTGTGTATGGCCGAACCACTGATGATGTCATCACTGAAGACTTTGTGGAGCAGAAGGAGTTTCCCCTTCAGTATGTGCACATTAAAAAGCAGGAGTCACAACAACTCGGCGGTAAAATAGCAATTAGCAGTTTTTGTTTGTCGTATTTGTCGGATGGTTGGACAATATCTGCATGAAATGTCTAACATTTATAAAAACTGTATCTTACGCACATTTGCAGTTTCTGAAGTTTGTTTTTTAACATGATGCCAAAGACTCTGGGTTGTCTCTGCGAGTAAGACCGAGGATCTCTGATAAGAAAACAGATTTTATGTCAAGGGTCGATCGTTGCACAACCTCCCTTATCTTGGTTAATGTGATCAAGAATATGAACGCTGACCTCTTTGAACCCTCAGAAGCGGCTGACAGGTTCTTGTTTGTTCCCTCCTGTTCCCCCAGCGGGTCTGGATAAGAAAGTCTGTCGATAAAAACACCGCCGGCCTCCTGCAGGCTGCAACCACAGGGTGGTGCTACGCGACAAAGACGCCGTGTGGTTCATTCATGAAGAGGTTTACACATCTGTTTCTTCAGTGGAAATAGTCACAAACCTGATTGAGTCACAGCAGTCGTTTCCCAGCGGTTCAGAGCAGGAAGAAAAAGGAGAAATCTGGTCGATGGAAGGAACTAAACACACACACACACACACACACACACACACACACACACACACACAGAGGAAGGCCAACATGATGATCATGTCCGTTTCCACAGAAGATAAGCAGAAAAGCAGAAACACACACAACAACATTTAAACTGTTAACAGCTGCTTAAACTCAGATTTCAGTGGAGTCACAGTTCAACATCTCCCAAAACATAATCGTCTCTTTTTAGATCCACCACGTCATTGCATTCCACATTACTGTAAACAATATCAGGAGTTTTTATTACGCACAAACCAATATCAATATAACTTTTGTCTAAAAACGAATTATTCCCCAGTAAGAAAGTATTTTATGTTGCACTCACAGTGACACGGCCTGTGTTTGGGGTCATTATCCCGGAGAACTCTGTCTCATGAACAAATAAGTCACATTTCCACCAGGTTTTTTACAGACTCCTGAAACGTGTCATCAGTCCAACGTTCAGGAGCGTCTCCAATAAAACGAGTTAAAGCCATTAAACCTGAGAAAACTGAGCGGAGACTACGGCTGTCTGAGCCGGGCACAAAATGTTCAGTCTTATTTTACTGGCTGTGTGTATGTGAGGGGACATTTCAGTGCGTGTTTCTATAAGAGGGGACACATTCAGGGTGGACAGGGTGTCTTGTCTCACACCTTCTCCCCCCCCGCTGCAGCGTCCGACGCGTCCGTTTGCGCGCGTCTCTCCGCGTGCAGCGCGCGCGGTTTCGTAACCTAATGACATAATTAATTAGCGCGGAGGTAAAGCTCCCAATCACATGGGCGCAAAGCCGCTGCCACACCGGGGCCGTTAATCCCTCCACCTGCTGCAGGTCGGTGCCCCGCGCGGCTCCGTCCATCCTCTGCGCCCCGCTCTCCCTCCCCGCTGAGGGGCCGAGAGAGAGAGAGAGAGAGAACCACTTCCCCGTCCTCTTTTTTTTTCTCTCTTTCTTTCTTCTTCCTCTTCTTCCTGTGCCGTTGCGCGAAAAAAAAAAAAAAAAAAGGCGTGTCCACTGAGTCATGCATATAATAGCGAGGCGCGCCGCGATAAGCGTCGGCTCGCCAGTCCTCAGCGCCCTGTGCACCAGCAGACTCCAGACCGGCAGCCGCGGGCTCCACACCATGGACGAGCGCACTCCCGAACAAGTGGTATTCGACAAGCCGAAGGTACGTTAACCTGCCCGACCAGCTTTCACCCGGTCAGTGGGAAGACACTTTTTTTTGGTGGTTTTACGCACAGGTTGCGTAACCACGGAGGGTGACGAAGAGAAGAAGAAAATAAAGAGCGTTTTGTTTTCTTCTTTCTTCTCTTGTGTATCTCTGAAACAACAAGCGGCGTCAGAAAAACACCAAAGTCCTGCTCCGGCAGCATGAACGCACACTTTGTGACTGATGCTGCAACAGAAACACACAAAACTCTCATTACCTCAGCGGTAGTCCTTCTCCTGACTGACCAGCACGACGTTTTATTATTATTATTATTATTATTATTATTATTGAAAGCACCTTTTAATTCTGAGGCAGGTTGACGTCAGGCCCTCGGGCAGGACGCGTCTCCTCGCTGCCGGCGTGCCCTTTGGCGTCCTGGAGCTGAGCGAGCACCTGAGCTCACATCTGCTCTGAGCTGATAAGGCCAGAGGAGAAAGACACACACAGGACGGAGGTGTGTGCGCTCAGTGAAAGATGATGGGGTGGGGGTGGGGGTGGTGGTGGGGGTGGGGGTGGGGGTGGGGTCGGCTGCTGCCGCCACAGATAATCTCATTCAATATGAATTGGCTGTCGTGGAGCTGATACCACTTCCTGGGGTGGTTGGCGTGCAGCAGCAGCCTCCACCGCTGCACCACCACCACCACCACCACCACCACCACCCGTCGTCCACGCGCTGACGGAGGTCACATCACACGGACACACACACACACACACACACACAGGAGTGATCTCATCCTCTATGAGTCACCTCCTGATCATTTTCCCGATGGATCGATGGACCGTTGGGTTTGTGAAATCGTCCCATCGAGGAGGGAGCGTTTAGAAACGCGCAAATAAAAGAAGCTTGCGCGCAAAAAGCTGAAACACACAAACTACACACACTTCCTGTGGTTTGTTGCCTCGCCGTTATGCAACAGGAACTCGTCAGGTTGCACAGTAAGACACTGCCCTGATCCTGAAAAGCAGATAAACGCCGGCGTCCATAAGTTAGCGCGGCATACGACAGGAAGTGCTGTCGCAGCTGATGAGCTCAGCAGCTGTGCTCCTGCAAAGTGGATGGGAGACTGAGCCGTGAACATCGCAGCTTGTCGTACACACATGTTTTCGTACTCCTCTGTTTCGCCGCACAACGTGTACACGCCTCCATGATGTGGAAGAGTAAAAGCTATAAGGTCTCAATCATGGCCGCGATTAACGTCTCGTCGCACACGAACCGGTTATTGCAGTTCGTGTTGCTTTTTTCATCAATGAATCATGGCGAAAAAATTACCCTCAAGTTCCAAGTGCTGTTTCCAAGAACGTCCCATGAAAAACATCAGCAACTCTTCAAATCCTGTGCAACGGGAAGGAGAAAGCTGTCTCTGGAGGTTCATCGAGCGTTTTTGTAAAAAGATGAATTCATCATCTGGATGTTTCTGCAAACACATCACGTGCTTGGACACTCGTCGGCTCACGTGCACGTGTTTCTAAATGACACCAAATCTTCAGCAAGTAACAACATAAGTCCAAAAAGTCTTTAGGTGGTATTTAAGAATCTAATGCAAAATGGAGATCTTGGTTTTCAGAACCTTTAAATGAGGCAGCGCAGGACTGTTGTGGAAACTCAAGGTCATTGCTCTCGGCTGCAGCGCTCGGTGCACATGAATGCAGAGCTGATCTCCAGAAACCCCCACCCCCACCACCCCACCCACCCCCACCCAACATGAAAACAGGATCACACGTCTCTTGCAGGGGAATCCAGATTTGAATCTCGGCCTGATTGATGAGCGGCGTTTGGGTCCGGGCTGTGGGAAGGAGGAGATTTATGGGTGTCATCTGCGACGGATAAATCACGTCTCTCAGCGAGGGATTTCTGGAAACCGACCCCCGACCACCACCCCCCCCACCCCCGCGACCCCGGCCTTCCCACCACTTGTTGCCCAGTCATGCGAAGCTGCATTCAGGACGAGCTTCGGCCAAAACCCCGAGCTGCAGAAACGCTCGCTGCTCTCTGTTCTCAACACTAATCACGCCGAGCTCTTTCAGACGCACGACAGCGTGCGAACGCAACTTGTTCATTAATCATCATCAACTCTGTCGCACGCAGGTCGAGCTGCACGTGCACCTGGACGGAGCCATCAGGGTGCCGACCATTCTCGACGTTGCCAAGTGAGTTAGTTTACGTGTCATCAGCGCCGGGTGTGTTTTATGAACCGCACTTAAACACGATGAACAATGAAGCTGTTCTGGTCGATGTTGGTGATGTAACAACCTGCAGCTTTAACTACTAGATTATATGTTTATGTTTAAAATTTCTTTTAATAAAAAGCTAATGTAATTAAACTTTTTTTTTGGCCTCTTGGGGGCAGCGTAACGCACTTTAAACACGACACTGACATATTATCACGTTATAGCGCGGCTGCTTATTTTGCCAACCAGCAGCTAAGTAGTGAAATTATGTTGCTGTTTTTTTTACCTTAAAATCAGACCGCTCATTAACATTTAAAATTATTACAGAAGTAAATTAAATGCAAAGTAAGTAAACTCTAAAGTCAAGTTCTGCACGTGTATTTTCAGAATATAACTTCTCGCTCGGCTTAATAATCCCTGCACAGTTTTGGGGTTTGGTTTTATTTTGTGTTTGCAGTCTTAAAGCAGAAGTGAAGTCGACGGCTCTGGCCTCAGTAATAACAGTAATATTAAATAAATTACTGGTGCAAATTACATCACGGCCCCTGAGAACAATAACCTATTGTGAAATATAATGTCACAACAACCCTGGAATATTTCTTTTCCCCCCTTCTTCTCCCTCCAGGCGACGGGGCATCCGCCTGCCGGTGAACACGGCGAAGGAGTTGACCCCGCTCATTATCCTGGAGCAGCCGGCCACCCTCACGAAGTTCCTGGGGAAGTTCGCCGAGTACATGCACGTGGTCGCGTAAGTGCCAAACCCGCCGCCTTGAGCGACTCCTTCTCGTGGCGTTTTCTCGCCGGAGTGCAAAGGGCGACGTGCGGGCGATTAAAGTCGAGGTCGACCTCGTTAGCGTTCGCAGGAATGTTTACAACGAGGAGCCAAAGTCCGGTCGTGCGGTTTTATCTCACATTTTACTAAAATTATGATGCAACCGGAGTCTTTAAAAAAAAACAAAACTGTGTGTTTGTGATTGATGGCGTTTTTACAATGTAATTCAATATCACGGTGGTGTGTGTGTGTGTGTGTGTGTGTGTGGATTTTAAATGCCAGACACGCAGAACAGCAACACATCATTATCGAGATCAAGTGTCACCTTGGAGACCGAACTGAAAAGCGGAGCCGAGGCGCCTTTTCCAGCGTCACTCTGTCTTATATTTAGTCGTCCGGCGACAGAGCTGGACGCCGCCGCAGAAAAAAGACCAATCACAGTCTGTCACCCGCTCGGCCCCCCACAGTGGCGGCCTGTAGGGGCCCCCGAGGGTGACGCTGAATGGGCCCCTCTGTGTCGAGGCAGCGCAGCCTCAACAACACAGGGAAGGTGCTAGCTTGGTTTAGCTCACGCAGAACTGTTGTCTGAGCCTTTTTTTTTGGAGTGTGTGTGTGTGTGTGTGTGTGTGTGTGTGTGTGTGGATGTGGGGGGAGGGAGGGGGGGTGTATTGCTAGGGAACAACAGGCATTCAGACGTGTGCGTTCGTTTTCAGTGCACATGCTGGAAGCGGTGTTGTTCTCCGTCAGCTGACGCGGGGATAGAAAACGTGCCGCCGAGTGTAAAGCAAACAGGGAAGTTCCAGTTTAAGGTGAAATAACTGAGCGGGGCTATTGATTATCGATGAATTGAGAAACCCCAAATTATTAATATTTCCAATCACAAAGATGAAGGAAAGCTGCGGCAGAATATTTTGTGTATTTGCTTAAAAAAACAAAAAAAAAAGATCACCGCAGTTGCTGATTAATTTTCCCAACAATGTGCATTAATCAGCTAAATAAAAGTAGACTAGCACCGACACAAAGTCAACACCGACACAGTCGTGCCAGTTACGCTGCTCATTATGGAAGCCATCGCCGCTCAGATCATGATTAGCACTGACTAATGTTTTTATTTATGACCAATCAGATAAGTTTATGGAAGCGGGAGGGTGGCGCTTATTCACCGCTGTCTCTCTTTTACAGCGGCGACAGAGAGGCCATAAAGAGGATCGCCTACGAGTTTGTAGAGGACAAAGCGAAGGAGGGGGTGATTTACGTGGAGGTTAGGTACAGCCCGCACTTCCTGGCCAACGCTGGAGTGGAGCCCATCCCCTGGAACCAGGAAGAGTGAGTCCGGCCGCGAGCGTCCGGCCGCGACGTCGGGAAGCGTCCCGCCTCACCGCGCCCGTTTTTCTCTTTCTCTGCAGGGGCGACGTGACCCCGGGGGAGGTGGTGCGCTTGGTCAACGAGGGTCTGGGCGAGGGGGAGAGGGCCTTCAATATCAAAGCCAGGTCCATTCTATGCTGCATGCGCCACATGCCAAGTAATGACCTGTCCCTCCGTGGACACTGACTTCTGATCTGTCTCACAGCTCGCTCGACGAAAAAAATAAATAAAAACACACAAAAACGCACAGAAACGTTCAGGCGACAAACCCTCGCTGTTCTCCTGTGCGAGTGAAAACCATGTATCTCCAAACTGGATGAATTAATTCTTCAAGTTACCTGATTGGTTGAGAAAATTGTAAAAAAAAAAAAAAAAAAATCATGCTAGCTGCTCTGTGAGGCTACTGCTAAATGCTAGTACCGCACAATGGCAGCTCTTCCCCGGCATGTTAGCATGCTAACGTATGCTAGTTGACGCTGGACTGCAGCTGACTAGGCTGATGGGAAGCGCCGTTAGCTTAGCATGCGTTAAAGGTCATTAATCGGAGAAGGCTAATGACGCCGCTGGCTGATGAGGATGATGATGGTGCGAGATGAAGAGAGGATGCTGGGGAGTCGAGCGGCTGCGCGGCTAGCATCGCTAAAACACGAAACAAACCAGCAGCGTTTTTTTTTTTAGCTCGCACAAACGGCGACTGTTTGGAGATACACGGTTTTCAAAACACATTAATCATACACGCTACTGTATACAAGTATAAGTAGTGGCGGTAAAGTAGTAGTAGGTACCAACAACAGCTGTGCCTTTCAGTACACATATACCGCAGTAACATGCAGTAGCTGTAGTATTACTGCAGCTGCTTCCTGTGCAACAGCCAAATACATTTTCATATCTGCTGTTCTGTAACTGTACCAGCGGCCGAGTACGCAAATGAATCCAGATTTAAATTTTTAAAAATAAAAAAAGTTTTTGTAAAAGCAGATTGTGACAAAAGTCAAGTTGTGATGCAGTGAATTAAAACGAGTAGTTTGCACCTGGTTACACGTAGCTACTGTAAATTACGCTCGTCGGCTACTGAGCTGCAGATCTACTCGACGGACCAAACACGGTTTCAACCGCGTGTCCGATGTGTCGCCGCAGTTTGTTTCCACGTGTGTGTGTGTGTGTGGCGTCTGTGTGCGTCCTAACACACACCTGTCCTGTTCGCCTCTCCAGGCTGGTCCATGGACGTCGTCGAGTTGTGCAAGAAGTATCGTCACGAGGGCGTGGTCGCCATCGACCTGGCGGGTGACGAGTCGCTCAACTGCCAAGCCAATCCCGAGCACAGGAAGGCCTACGAGGTAAAAACATGAAGCGTTTTAGTTTAGCAATAACTGTAATTACAGAGGGCAGAAGTTAATGGTAATAATATTTACAAAGCTCAGCTGAACATCAGCCTGTTTTTCCACTTCATGTGTTTTAAAAGCCTGAGATTTGCTGGAGGGAAATCGGAGGCCGTGTAAACACGTTAGCGGGTTTGCTTACCTTGGCGCTGAAGTGCATCTTTTGTATTGACGGCGTGACGCGTCATTTCGAGGTCATGAAAACAATTTCTGTCCACTTTGCCTTCCCTCAGGCTGCAGGCGGGTGGAAACATGGCTGCAAGTTTGTCGCACTGCTGACTTCCAGGAATGTTTGCTGTGTTTGTTTTTGTAGCTGCAGCTGCATGACTGACACGGAAATACTACACAACACAGATACGCCAAAAAAGCTCACATGCGACCGTGTCCTCTGAAAAGCATCAGCTGTTTGTCACGTAATAGAAACAGTTTTGGTTTCAGCTTCGTGACAGCTAAACATTTGATGGACTACGCTGACGTTTGGATGCAAATATTTAAGTCTCTGTGAAACATCGCTGCCTCTCCTCACGACGTTCGCTCTCCGGTTTCGGAGCGTCAGGTGCTGACTCGTGCGTTTTGGGCGCTGACGACATTCTTCAGACTTGTTCAGACTGGACATGCGCAGCCTGCTCCGCCGCTGACGTGGCGTCGCCCAGCAGGTTTGAGCTCAGGTGTTACATCTGACACACACCAACCGCCAAACCGGTGAAGAGACTTAAACGTGACGCACAACACCGGAGAAAAAAGCTACAACACTCGCAAACCAGTTTCCTCTTAAGCTCTGAAAGCTTCTTGGAAACGCTCGAGCTGGTTTCCCACCAACGTTGGTCGATTCATTCAGAGAACACCGCAGCTGACTTATTGATTTCGCCCGTCAGACAAAAATGAAGGAAGTAGATTAACGGCTAATACACTGCAGCGCCGGGCCAATACCGAGTCTTACGTGTAATTAATGGCTTGCACGTGATTGGTGGAGCGGACAGCGTGGGGGGGTCGCATGTCATATTTCAGCCTGTAAATCGTTTCTGAGTCAGTCACACAGTTACAGTCGACTGTGAGGTTAAAATACAACCGGCTGGCATAATCTGGCATCATCGCTGTGTTTGCTCGCAGGTGTAGTATTTGCACATGTTGCACCGGACCGGCTCCTCGTCCATAAACAGTAATCAAACATGTCAGATTTGCAGAACATCTGCTGATGAGGCCGTGTTTGATCCACGTGCGGCCGCGGCGCCGAGCGAGCAGAGTCCACGCTCGCGCCGAGGGTTATCTACGCGTCACCTCGAGATATTCTGTGTGCGCGCGCAGATTAGACGCGTTTCGCCGTGTCCAAGGTTAAGAGTGCTGGGATGAAAACAGCCGTTCAAACCAGAGGCTTCAGGTTTCTCTTCTCCTGCCGTTTATCCGATAAAACAAAAGCTGGCGAGCTTGCACCCGATGCGAAAGCCAGATGTTCGCTAACGTGATTGGTTTCTGTTGACAGGAAGCGGCGCGCTGTGGGATCCACAGGACCGTTCACGCCGGGGAGGTGGGCCCGGCGTCCGTGGTGGAGGAGGTGGGCCGCTCGACGATAACATGAGACATTTCTGACCCGGGTGGCGGCGACGTCCCCGAGCTTAATTGGCCGACTGCACAAAACAATGGAGTCACGCGCTAACAATAGAAACGACCGCAGCGGCTTTTTGACGAGGAGAGATCCAAAACAAACAGGAGGTGGTGTCGGTGAGTTCAGGGTGGAGGCTGACGAGGACCTGATAAGGACGACTTATCTTAAACGTAAATTTGCGGCGATGGAGACGGTCCCGTCCGCCAAAAATCAAGCAGCTGCTCCTCAGCAGGTCATCCCTCAAAGTGACAGCTCAGCTCTGCCTCCAGAAATAACCTGCAGATTCTGCTGACGACAGCCAAGGGTTTTTTTTTTTTCCTCTTTGTGGTTTATGACCTTTTGCCTCCCGACCCCCCTCGTCTGACATTTTAGGCGGTGGAAGTGCTGAAGGCCGAGCGGGTCGGGCACGGTTACAGAACCCTGGAAGACCCGGCGCTGTACAAAAAGCTGCTGGCTCAGAACATGCACTTCGAGGTGAGGAGCTAACAAACCTGATTTATCACCCATTTCATCGCAAAGCTGCACTGCCAACAAAATGTTCAGTTTGATTTCACTGCGTCCTGTTCGTCATCGCGCCGATTGTGCGGTTATTACAGACGGAAAGTGGTTTTTTTTTTTTTACTGGGTCGTAATCTTTCATGATCTTTTCCGAAACCAAACAAACTCAACCGCACTGCGGGGTGGCGGCGAGGCTTCCCCGGCAGCTGGAGGCACGGCGCCCCCTAGTGGAGGCTCCGGTGCTGCGCGGTTCAGGTCCGGTCTCTCAGAACTCCCTGTGCCGCTCTGATTGCAGGTGTGTCCCGTTTCCAGCAAGCTGACGGGCGCCTGCGACCCGGACTTCACCAAACACCCCGTCATCACGTGAGCTGCTTCCACTCAGACCGTCGGGACGATTTCACGAACGCGGCCGCTCACGCCTGTTTTTTTCCCCCCTCTGGATTCGCCGTCTCCAGGTTCAGGAGGGACAGGGCGAACTACTCCCTGAACACGGACGACCCGCTGATCTTCAACTCCACCCTGCACCTCGACTACAGCACCGCGCACAAGTACATGGGCTTCACCGAGGAGGAGTTCAAGCGACTGGTGAGGATGCGCGAACACCGAGCGTGGCAGTTACGTGAAATTATCCCACCGGACGCCGAGAGGCCTCGGGCCCGTTTAAAAAAAAATGATCAAGCGCCGAGTGTGGGGAAATTAAAAGGAAGGAGTTTTTGCGGAGTTTTTGACGAGAAGCTCGATGCCGCGCTCCCACTTCGGCGAGCTTTACCGGCGCCGATTCCCCGTTTCCGGTCTTGACGCTAAGCTAAGCTAACCGACGATGAGAGTAGAGCGGCGTCTGACCCGTTTTTCCCGGCTCCTTGTGTCTTTTCAAGAACATCAACTCTGCAGAGTCCTGCTTCCTGCCCGAGGGCGAGAAGAGAGAGCTGCTGTACAAACTGTACGACGCCTACGGGATGATGCGGAGAACCGCCTTCTGAACCCGCGACCGGACGTCCCGCTGCCTCCGCCTCACACACCCACAGTATCTGTACACCATCCGCACACCTTCTGTCTGTACTCCGTCTGAGCGCTTACAGT